>JAQIWU010001829.1:0-14509 GCA_034696445.1 Isotomiella minor
AAGGTGACCTTTTTTTAAGTGACCCTATCCTGCCCCCCTTCTCCATTTGTCCCTTGCAAACTAAACATTTCTAAATCGACACTTTCACCTCCCTCAGCTGTGGAAAAAAAGTTGAAAAAAATCACACTTGCAAATAATATAAAATTTTGTGTTATCTTTTCCTTGACAGAGTTGTACTTCCTTATCGCACAATTTCTTCGGAATGGCCCTTGTGCAGTGGCTTCTCAGGTAAGTGACTTTGTTAACCTCCTCCCTCTTCTTGGTGTGTGACCACTTTTGTGACCCTTTGTTTTTTTTGTGATTTTGGCAGGTCTTGATCCAAGAAATTGAGACGAATGAGGTGAGGAAAATGTTAAAATTTTCACAGTCAGTTCTTGACAAAGTCCACGTGTTGACTAAAATCAGATGTAGGAATGAACCAAAATAAATATAAAAGACAGAGCCAGACAGAGTGTCTGTCGGTCTTCTGGACGATTAATAGTTTTGAAGCCTTTTTGTAACGGAGAAAGTTTTAAGAAGTGACGAGGTTTTAATTAATTTTCTCCAATTTTTTCCAGATCATCCCAAAAAGTCTCAATTGGTTGGGGGAGGAAGTGTCCCAGGACTTCAAAACCTTTGTAAGTGACCTGGGGGGACGCCCCTGCTCGTTTTCGTCATTTTTGGGGGAGGGGTCATTTTTTCATCATTTTTCAAAAATGACATATCTTTGCTCAGAATTTAAAGGGGGGACGTTGGGTGAGGTCAGATTTTGAAAATTTTCAAAATTTGGACCCTTTCTCTCTTTTTTTGAAGGGCAAATTTAGGGACCGACTCAAATTCTGGGAAGATTTGCGTCGGGGGATGGGTTGGTTGGGAGGTTTGTTGGGTTGTGGTGATGAGGCAGAAGAAGAGAAGAGAGAACTTGTTAAAAGCATAGCGTTGTTAAAAGCTTTGAGGTTTGGGCTTAAAGAAGAGGTTTTAGCTGGCAACTCTTTTTAGCAGCGTCACTTTACCATTGCTACTGCCTTTCAAACTTAGCAAAGTCGAGCTGTAAAACCTTTCCCCCTTTCCAATGCCAAAAGCCTTTGTATTCGTATTCATGCAGGAGAGAATCACAATGGCATTTTCATGACCTTTTATATTTATAAAAAAACGTGTGTCCAAATTTTTATGGTTCTCTGCTTTGTTTTTTTAGAGTTCGAAATTCAGCCATGTGACTTCGCAACATTTGCCCCACCTTTTGGAGCAATTGCTGAAGATCACAAGCACCAAGGATCTCGTCTCGAGTCAAGCGTCACGCAGTCTCTTGTCACTGTCCACACTCAACGCGTCCTTTGCGTGTAGTAGCAATGGGAAATATAAGTCTTCCGGACTCCCTTGGTCAAGGAGATTTAGACCGGAAGGGACATTGGCAGTTGGGGGAAGAAGGGCGGCAGGTTAGATAAGTTTTTCTTGGTTTATTTTTAATTTTGCAAATTAAAATTGAGGTGTTTTATTTTTTTCCAGCAGTGCAGTCTGTCGTTGGTAGAGAGGTTACTGGATCTCAAATTGGGCATTCACTTCTTCCTCCGGATTTTTTTCAAAAAATGGACCTCTGTTGCTCCAGGCTGGGGCATTTGTGTGCAGGGTACTGCGTTTGCTTTGACATGAGTGGACTATATGTTTTCACCGTAAGTTGTCATAATGGACGTTAACTTTTTATGAAAAGTTCAAGTGCATTAAAAATTATGTTTCTTCAGGGCGCTGATGATCACCTCGTGAAAATATGGAGCGCTATTGATGGAAGACTGATATACACAATACGGGGGACTCAGTCTGAAATCGTGGACTTCACAGTCAATCTAGAAAATACGATGATCGCTGTGGCCAGCAGGGAAAAAGCAATCAAAGTCTGGTGCCTCAAGACGGGAGCACCGATTGCAAGTTTAAGCACCCAAGGAGGAAGTCCAACTTCCATTCATTTCTGTCCTATGCCGAGATCTCGTTCAAGTGTTCAGTACTTAGCGTCTACCTCTACCGATGGTTCCTGTGCGTTCTGGGCGTATACTGAAGAACAAGGAGAACATGCTCTATTCCAGTATGTATATTTTTTTTTATTATTTTTTACACGCAATTTGGGGCTTACTATACGTTAATGTAATCGCTGATCTGGTTCCATTATAGGCCCAAACCGACCTTGTATTTGGAGAAAATGAGACCGGGCAAATCAAAAATGTTGTGTTCTTCGTTTTCTCGGGGTGGATTATTCATGGCGTCAGGGAGTGCTGACAATCATGTTCGTGTCTACCACATGCTGGGTACAGATGGACCCGAGAGAATATTAGAAGTTGAACATCATTCGGATCAAGTTGACAGCATTTCCTGGGCACATGAAGGTTTACGCTTTGTATCAGGGTCGAAAGATGGTACGGCCCTCATATGGCGATTCGAAAATGGTTGTTGGCGGTACGTAAGACTGCATTGTTCTAAAATTCCTGGGTAAGGTTCACCATTTTACTTTTTCATACTACAGTTAATGGGTTTATAACATTACTGTCTTATCCATTAGTGAGGCTTCTACTGTGTACGACGATCCGAGGCGCCGTCCAAAGGTAACAATGATAGGATGGAACAGTGATGACAGCTTAGTCCTCACCGGCGTTTCTGATTGCATAATTCGAGTCTGGAATTCAAAAACAGGGGAACTTTTAAGAGTGCTCAAAGAACATACTAGTGAAACATACGTCATCGAATCACATCCTTTCAACCCTCGACTCTTGTGTACTGCAAGTCATGATGGGAAAATAGTCATTTGGGACATCGGGACCACACAAAAGAATAGTTCGTGTGGAATAGTTTACAAGCAATTGAATAGTCTCGAAGAAGGACAGGGGTATGAAGCAATATTCGACTGCAAGTGGTCTCCAGATGGATTTTCTTTGGCTGCCGTGGGTTCACATGGTCATATGATAATTCTCGGAATGCAAGGGAAAAAGAACAAAAAGTTTGGACAAATTCCGAACGAACTATTTTTTCACACCGACTACCGTCCAATCTCAAGAGATGCAATAACACAAGAAATTCTGGACGAGCAAACTCAAGTTGCCCCGCATGTGATGCCACCTCCTTTTCTAGTCGACGTTGACGGAAATCCTTATCCTCCTGCGTCTCAACGTTTCGTACCAGGAAGAGAAGGGTTGCAAGATTCTCACTTGATTCCAAACGTAGCTGTCTCTGAAAGAGGTCATCAGGAAATAATAGAAGGGTTACCTCAAGTCCCTCAACCCATTCCACCACCACCACCCCCTCCTCTTGCTTCTCCAAATCAGGGTCCTAGGTTAAATATTGATGACATGATTCAGCAACTGGCCATTGAGCAGGGACTTGAAAGAGGTACAAACGCAAGTGGAAAAACCATTTATACAAAGATGTCATTTAAACTGGTTTGTTTTAGATCGCCAGCGACATGCTGCAGGAGAGCGAAGGGGAGTTGCCAACAGAAGAAGTGGGGAAGTGGAAGGTGTGCGACAATCTCGTGGAAACTGGGATAACTCAACTCCTGCGACTTTCGGCTTTTCAAAAAGGGCCCGCATAATTCCTCCTTTGACTGGAGGAACCTTGGTGGCACAGGAGAATACTCGACTCGGGTTCATAGATGCAGAAGAAAAGTGGTACCACGAACAATTAGACAAATATCCATCACCGAATGCATCTACGGACGTAGCAGCAGCAGTGGGTGCTCCTCCATCTGAAAGCACGGCAGTTCGATCGCGTCGTATTCGTCGACAAGCTGCGGTAAAAATCAAAATTCTGATTAGTGACATTCATATTGGCTTCATGTGAGATAATTTTGTCGTAATTCTTTAGCAAGCCGCTGAAACACGACAGCTACGTCGAAATGACCAGGAAAATTTTTCCCAGTTGGAAGGAGTTGGTAATTTACCAAGTTATAATTTTTAGATGTTTCGGATTATTAATTAAACGTCTTCTACTTGTACAGCGCGTCCAAATCCGCGTCCACAATTGGAAATATCTGTTAGTCAGGAATCGCCAAGACGTCAGCTCCAACCACCTCGAGCAGGTCCCCCATCCCGCAATGGAGGAAACAATAGTAGACGCCGCGTTCGTTATAATGTTCTTCGAATTTTGAGGGAAAATGGCAATGATTTTGAGGTTCGTTCTGTTTCTGTTCAAGAAAACATTGAGAGGGAGCATATGGTGATTTTATTATTTATATTTTACTTCTAGAACTTGGACCCATCATCATCAGAAGCTGAGGTGGAGATGGATTCTGATTCAGGATCGTCGTCGTCCTCATCGTCAGATTCCGATTGGGGTGGAAATTTAGGGTCAGGTCGACGAAGGCGAGAAAATGAACATTCAGACAGTCCTCCACATAGAAGTGAGACTGGAACTGGCCGAAAACGGACTGTTGTAAAGAATGAAGCCTCATCAAATGATGAGAATGACGATGTCTCAGGAGCGGAGTCCGGAACATCCCATTCTGGTAATCCTAAACCAGGACCGTCGACCGAAATTACGTCAAAGATAAAGACGGAACCCATGTCGTCTTCAAAACCAAGTCGCCCTCGCAAAGCCGTACGTTATTAGTTATTGGGATTTTATTTGGCATTACCTTTTACCTTAATAATCTCAATCTCTTTCTTTTAGAGAGGAAAAGTTGATTACACAGAAGAGGAAGTGGACCCACGGTATCGTCCATCAGAGTGGCTTTCAGAACTCATTCCTCAAAGATCTCCATACTTCCCGCAAATTGGAGACGACCTTGTTTATTTAAGGCAGGGTCATGAAGCGTATATAAAATACGTGGAAGACAACAATCTATACCAGATTCCCAAAAAAATGAAGACAAGTATACCTTACATCCACAAACCAGATCTTGAGGTAATTATTTTCGTTCAGTTCTACAATCGAGTAAACCAGTAAAATTAACTTGAGGTATTTCTGCCAGGCTGAAGTTTCCGTTCGGGTGGTGGGTATTAAGTTTGAGCAGGAGCCTCCCCGTGTCGCTGTCCTCAAATTGGCTCGAACTGATTGGAACAATAAGGAGTTAATTAGAAATGAATATTTTTACGTAAAATATCACGACGTTGAGAACGTCGTGGACTTTCTAATCCTTCGGCAAATGTACGACAAATCAATTCGTCGACGCTGGAATGAAGGTGACAGGTTTAGATGCCTCATTGGAAGGGAATGGTGGATTGGAACAGTGGTCAGGAAAGAAGCATTTGGGGCACAATTTCCTCGATCACATTACTGGTGCTACAAGGTTAAGTGGGATAATGGAGACCCAGAAACGATGAGCCCCTGGGATATTGAGACGATTCCCGACGACTTTGTAATTCCTGCTGCCGGAAAAGATGGGATTCCAGCGTCCGACGAAGACATGAGATTAGGCCTGTATGAAAGTAGCATTCAGGATTGGCCTCCTCATGGACATCAAGATGCTTTGTGTCAAAAGTTGTCCAGTTTAGTCGAAGAAGTAATGCAGTTAGCAATTGCGGAAGCATTTCTGACTCCGGTGGACTTGAACCTATACCCAGATTACGCCATTTGTATCGAGTACCCAGTGGATTTGTCAACCATAAAAGCCAGATTAGACAATAGGTTTTATCGTCGCATGGATGCTTTGAAGTTTGACTTCACGTATATCGCAATGAATGCCGAAAAATTCAACGAGAAAGGGTCCGATATTGTGAAGAATGCTAGAATCATTGGTGAAGTGTGCGCAGCTATTGTCAAGTATGTGATTGAAGGAATATTTTGAGAGTTGAATTCTAATATTTGTTTGTCGTGTCGTACTCTTTCAGTAATCCAGACATGCCTTCCATCACCCCTATTTATCAAAAGATCAGTAAAAATGCTCCAAAAGCTGAGGAACATGTAGAAAACAAGAAACCCAAATCGCACAAGGCAGCATCAACTTCTACGGCAAAAACACCTTCCAAAAGTACTCAAGAAAGTTCAAAAATGCAGCTGAGAGGAAGGCACAGCGAAGACGAGAATCGCAGTTGGCAAGAACAATGTATGGAGCTTCTGAATGATATCTACCACAAGAAGGATGCTCAGCCATTTAGAGAAGCTGTGGACATAATTGGATGTCCTAATTATTATCGAGTGATAGACACGCCAATGGATTTAGGGTCAGTGAGGGAAGATCTCTTGGGGAAAAATTACAGAACAGGATTACATTTTCATAAAGATATGATGCTAATTTTTTCCAACGCGAAGCAGTATAATTTGGAGCGTTCTCCGGTAAGCTCAGCTGGCTTTTTGAAGTATCCATAATCTCAAGTGGTTTCTCCTGTCTTGTAGATATATGCCATGACTTTACGACTTCAGTCACTTTACGAATGTAGAATGAAACCTCTTCTGACAAAATGGAGAAAAAAGTCAGGATCGTCGTCATCGAATGTCCGCTATATGACAAGAGGGGCTTCCGGTACTCCTAGAAAGACTTTGAATAGGAATGCGACTAGAGAACGTGCACAAAGTCAAGACCATTTGTCAACTGATGAGGACATTTCAAATCAAGTTGCCCAAGAGAGACGACTGAGGTCGCGTGAACAAAAATGGGGAAAAGGAAAGAGGCTGAACGAAGTTAATGGCCACACATCAAGAGTGGTGTCAGAAGGAAGCAGCGGGAGGCGGCTTAGTTCAGGAAGAATAGCCACATCACGCACGAATGGAACCGTTTCTCCGTCTCGAAATTCCACCGAAAGTTCAGGGGGCAGCAGTGGTAGGCCGCGTCGCATGGTAAAGCGATTAAGAATTTCTTCATCACGCGAACGGGAGTCATCAAGGAGTCCCAGACGATCAACATTTGTCGCATCGACTCCAACAAAAACCAGTCCAAGGAAAAAAGTTGTGGTAAAACAGGAGCATAATGGAACAGAAACCCACCGGGCTAGTCCAAGAAAACAAAAGATGGAAACCAAGAAAGAATCCGACAGTGATGAATTCGAAGACAGTGATTATGCGGGTGAGGGAAACATGCCGGTCTTGGACAAAGAGGACGAGGACTACGAGCTATCTGGCGATGATAATGAAGATGGGGATTACTCTGGTAGACGACGTTCCGATAGAGTAAAAAAGAAAAAGCAGTATGACGAAGTCGCTTATGGTAATTCTTTCTGCAGTTTTCGGTTCGTTCCACTTTCACTAATTTGTCCATTCCATTTTTTCAGAAACAAGACACAGAGGACAAAAGGCAAAAAATTATGCGGAATATGGAGATGGGAGTGAGGACGACGATGAGTCAAATCACAATCATAACACGAGAAAACGAAGGACAATGTCAGACTCATCTCCATCAAGGATCACACGGGGCCACCTCTCCGAGCCACCAGTACTGAAGAGACCCAGAATGCGAAATAATGATGAAGATTCTGACAATGAGAACGATCAATTTACTGCCAATCAACCAGGAACCTCTTCAAGATTATTGAGAACCTCACATATAGAAAGCAGAAGCCCAATAAGAAATGTTTTAGAGGATGAAGACGAGGAAGAGGAGGATGACGGAGAAGTAGATGAAGAAAGCGAAGAGTCCGATGAGCAAAACAGTGAAGATGAAAGCGAAGAAGACGAGGCGGCAGGGAAGAAGAAAAGACCCCAGCGTCGAAGACGTCCTTTGAGACAAAGGCAAATCCAATCTGAAGACGAAGGAGGTGACGAGCCCCAACGGAAGGTATAGAATATTGACTTTTGTAATGCTCCACTTTGAGCTTGAAGTAAATTATGATGCTTTTTTGATTGCAGGGACCATCTAGGAAAGCAAGAAAAAGAGTGGTGTACAATGAAGACGAAGACAGTGAGAGTGACCACCCTACAACAACGATTACAGTCAGCCAAAGGGGGAGGATTAGGAAAACCAGAACATGCTCAGGAGACTGACGATAATTAATTAATTACTTTACTTTAGCGTTATAATTTTCACAGTGAACATGAACGGTTTCACAAGCAGCCTTATGTGATATAAACTAACTTAGTCAGTCATGTTCGTTTCGTACTTTTGTTGTGAACAATTTTTCATTTTCAGTATTATGAATCAATCACGGTCAATTTGGTCTCACACTGCAACACCAATATACTTCTAATTGGGCTTGGGCTAATCAACAGTTTTAGCAAATGAACATAGACATATTTAACTTTACATTGGTGTACAAACGCTGTGATCTAAATTATTAATTGAACCTTACTTCCCTTCCCTCTCAGGTATTCGTGGTTTCTACTTACCTATGTGTTTTATATTATTACAACGTTATGTTCTGTAACCGTCTTCCTTCCTGAGTGTATATTATTAATTTGTGGTTGTGTTCTTATAGTTGTTGCGGTTTACTCAGTCTCGCGAACATATAAATGAGGTTATGAAGATTAAGGGACACACTGAGCTCAATCAGGTCATTTTAAAAGTGAGCTTTGCTAAGTGTTTTTTTCATTTTTAAATGGGACTCAAAATAGTGGAACCAAAAAAGGGCCGTTTTGTGGGAAGAAAAAATCAATCAACAGGACAGTTTTTCGGGGTTTTGCAAGATTTTTTCGGTTTTTAGTGGTTTTTTTTTCACTTAAAAAAATGAAAAAAACCTCGGTTGCTTGGTTATAGCACTAATGATAGCAACCCAATTCGCGTTCACCCTGTACTATCTCATACATTTCATAATGTCAAACTACTTAGTTAGTTTATGTTTGTCTAATTTGTTTACAATTGTTTTTCTATGAAAAGATTAGATTTACGTTCCCTTATGTGTTCTCATGTGCAGGAGGAAATTGGGGGTTTGTAAACGTATTAAAAATAAAAACTGAGCTATGATGACTTCAATATAAAAAATATACGGAGAAGATTGAAACAATCGTTGGTTGATTGACGCAATTCAGTCGACAGATTTCACAGCACTCAGATATTTGCATAGATGCGTCATCGTCAAAAGTGTGTAGAATTCTCACCTTTGGGCACGACAATGATAGTAAATAACACCCACACAATCATAAACAATGTAACAAGGCAAAGTTTTATTTTTTACCTAGACCAAATCACAGTCCCATCCCAAAATATCTCCTACCTCATCCTCATCATCGTCCTAATAAATCATATCTTCCATTTTTTTTAGGTTTTTTAGATTTTAGGGGCAAGGTGAGATTTTCCTGCGGAAATTCAATTTTTTCCATACAATTGGGTCATACCCATTGTTTGGAAGTTGGTTTTAAGAATCATAGGGGTTGTACTCAGTGAAGCGTGTTTTGATGCACATTCACGTATACCGGGGAACCTCAAAAATTATAATTACTCTGGACTGACGGTCAACCTTAAGATTATTCAGAAGAAAGCAGACCACCAGGATTTCTTTGCCAACGATCGCGTCATTGTCAATGCTCGCCACCTTCCCCTTACCCGTTCTGCAAGTACCGTGAGTGGACAACATGGACACCTTACAGCAATCCTTCCAAACCCTGCAGAATTTCCGAAATACACTTGGATTACTATGGAATTAACCTTCAATGGAAGCATGTATTATGATGGCGGATACTATGGAAGCCAAGTCCAGGTAGAATTGCTAATTTACGACAGTATCTATAGACTACACTAGTAGCACTCATTTAATTTAGTTTTCCTTCCAGCAATTTTGTCACACTGCCTCATTCAAGGATTGTTTCCTTGATAGCAGCAACCCATCAATTAAATTTCAGTTTCGACGTCCAAAAGAAGGGAGTGCAGTTGCACTGGAAACTGGATTGATTCATCACTTTCCTACGGTATTACTTTGCTAGGGGTTGAGAAAATAGGAATGAGAAAATCATTTTCGCATTCTTGGTGTTCAATAGTATTCATGTTTCAACTCAAAATTATTTTCATGTGTTCAATTGTCTTGATTTTTTGGTAATAAATAAATTGCTATTCCATGTCATTTGTTCATCTCATGATTTGGTCGCCATAGCGTTATTTACGTTGGCGCAATTTCATAATTCCAAACTTTCGAATGTAAACAAAACTCAGCTGAGTTCTGCTGACCCATCTGCAATTTTATTGATTCATCAATTTTTGAGTTACTTTTGAGTTAGTAGTTTCCAAACAAACTGGACTCTCAGAGGCTCTCTTCAATTTAAGACAGTCAAAAGGTAATTCATTGATTAGGTTTCCAAAATTCGGGCAATTTTGAACATTTCTTTTGAAGTCCAGGAGCTGTTTCTATTTTAGGATGTTCTCTCCTGCTGTTGACCATTGTCAAAGGAGAAGGCAAATCATCCAGACCCTCTTCTCCTCCTCATCCAGGAAGACTGATGATGACAAAGACGATGGACGCAGTTTCCAACCCAATAATAATGTCGACACTGCCAACACCGTCATCTGCAGCCTTTGTCACCACACTTTGACTCCAATCCTCAGGACGGCGGAAGAGGAACGGATGTTGGCGACGATTGGATCCTTCCTGGAACAAGTTGGACTGTTGAACTTCCTTTTGAACAGGGCGTTTTGTTCCTTCTGCCTCACCTCTTTGCAAACCATGGTGGAGGTCAAGGTGGCTCTGGACGAGTTGGGGGACCGGCTCTGCGTCATGATGATGGGGCTTCACAGTCTTTTCTCCAAGTCAAAGTCAAGGATTGGAGGCAAGAGTAGGAGAGAGGAGATTCAGGCCATTTTCTCCTCAAGTGTCCAAGTCCACCATCAATCAGAAGAACTGATAATCGCCTCTCCCATCATCATCACCTCTAACTTTTCCTGCCCCCTATGCCATGAGGCGATTCCAGGGACTTATCCTGGTTCGGAGGAAGTGAGACAGACGGTCAAGGCTCTTATGGGTCACGTGGGTCTGACTCTGACAACCGCATACCTGGACGTCTGTTGTAGTAGCATACTACCTAAACCGCAAAAGGATACGTATCCATCAGGGTCTTCCACCGCCCTGATTGTTCAAAATGGCGGTGGCAGCCATTGAATGACGATGGATAAACGTAGATGGAATGTGATAATGGTGGACAGGCGGCATGTTCTATCCAGATGCATCCATAACAGGGTCCTGTCCATCATGACATCCAACCCCCTGTCCGTCAGGGTCCTATCCATCATGTCATCCAACGATCCTTATGACTTATCCATTACACTTATCCACCATATAGTTATCCATCAGACCTACCCATCCAAACCTTCCACTATCAGGATTGATAAAAAATAATACCTATCCATCACACCTATCCATCTGAACCTTCCACTATCATGATAGATAAAAAATTATACTTATCCATCACATCTATCCATCTGAATTTTCCACTATCAGGATAGATACATCCATATGCAAATGTTTTTAAACGTTGATGCAAAAAGACATGAGAAAATTCGATGGATGGAAACAGTATGTACAATGTTTACATTCAAAGACTTTATTTACACATTTTCAAACTGCTGCCTTGAGCAACAGGTTTGATTACATATAGTCGTATGGTTTTGCATCGTAAAATACAGTTTAGCATAATAAGTCGAAATTATTTCATCATTTCTTAAAGTATTTGTAGAAAATCTCTTTTGGATTTGAGCAAACAATGTTCCCAGCAATCTTTGGTGGATATACCAGAGGCAGTATTGTCCACACAGCACGCTCGTCTGACTTTGTAAAGTCATCTTTAGCTGAATCACAATGTTACCCTGAGCATCGAGGAATCCAAAGTATTTCTTACTGTAGGTGCTTAAATCAAGTCCATAGCTATCAAACACTTCGTAACATGTTTTACTTCGACGGTAAATTAAGATCCAGTGACCCATTCTATTAGTGTCTGTACTTGGTAGGGTATTACATATTAGGAGTTTAGGATAGGCTTCTAATTCGATGGATACATAGTCCGAAGGAATGACGTTAAATGGTATTTTACAATTTACAATGGAACATAGAGCGCTAAACAGTTGATTGTTATCCATAGCTATTATAAAACCCCCTGGGACTCTATTTCGCAGATTCGGTTACTGTCAATGGTCAAAATGCTTTGTGTTTGAGCCAACACAATCGCCGTTACGTTTCCAGCGAGCGCCTCAGAAAAGATGATTTCAATTTTTATCGATCCAATTTTTGGGTAAAAGTTAGAATTTCCAACAAAGCTGGAAGAACAAAAATGAAGTAAATAACATGGAAGACACATTGAAAAAACACGAACCTCTGAAGTTGGAAGCAGAACAAAACATTCCCGTCCGTAAACGAATTTCTGTCAATGCCTATGGACTTATGTCCAAGATTTAGTCCTTCAATCAAGTTATTGTAGGCCAAAAGATACTTCTCCGTGAAATTGAGATTGAGGGTCATGTAGTCAACTGGGACGTTGTTGATGGACACAGCAAATTTTGATATTTTTAGAGACTCAAAATTGAAAGGGTTTTTGCCCAACTTTCCTGTCACGGCGTCTGAGGAACAACACAAAGTTAATAAGTTGCGAAAGGAATAGTAATACAAATTCACTTACCCGATTGCACCAATCCCACTACTATGCGTTGGGGCAGCTGGTTCACAGAAAAAATGTTTTCCGTGACGGAGGATAAAGCATTTTTTGGAATTGAGATGCACTTGATCTCGTTTCTGGTAAATGGATACAGAGCCTTTTCCTTAGACAGTCGCTCCTTGTGGTAGGACACAATCTTTGGCTGAACGTAATGAACTTTGAAGTAAAGTATTGCCTCATTCAGAACAATTTGATAGTTTTTATCTGTCAGCGGGGACATGAGAGCAAAATCTGCAGAGGAGCGCTTGAGTTTGATCTGCAAATCCACATTTGGCAATATCCATCTCGTTTGCAAAGCAAGTGATGTCATCAATTTTCCACAAAGTTCAACCTTTCTACTTGTAGCCAGATAGGTTTTTCTGCAAGAATAGTCAACATCCAACGAAAAATAAATAAATTTATTTCACGCTGCATCTTAAACTAATCTTACCTTGCTGCATATCCAAGATTCTCATCTCCAATAATGTTTGCATTGCTATCCGCAATGTATAGAGCCGATCTCAATTGAGTGGCTTTGTAATCATCTGTGTAGCTTAATTGTCCAAGCAGATACGAAAGGTAGGGATAAAATGTCTCTGAAGTGATCAGCTTTCCTTGTAGATAGACTTCAATCATGTCAAAACACGAATGTAGAAGGAAATTGGAGCAACTGACATCCTCCGTAGCAGCCAAAACTGATCCATCTTGATGGACAACAGAGAGGTTAAGGTACAAGTAGGAGGAGTAGAGGTCCACGTACGCGTCATCCACCCCAGTCCACTATGAACAGCACAAATGTTTGAAATTTGTAGGAACACATCGATGGATAAGTTTGTACCTGGTAGACAAGAGGTGCTGCTGCTTCCTTCAACGATGTTTGGGAGTAGACTGGCACAGAAAAGCAATTAACAGCACTAACATCCGAAGGGATCAAGGAGAAAAGATCTAAGCAGCTATTTATCGCAGGGGAAGAATCCATGATGATCACCTTCTAGTTCTTTTCTTTCGTTTAACCACTGTTTTCCTTTTGCGTGATTTTCGTTTTGGTTTTCTTCCTCCTTTCTGTTTTTTAATTAAATTGCTTCGTCGCCTCTTCTTTTTTATGCCACCACCACAGGATGGAGCCGTTTTACTTTTGATGACTCGTCGTACACTCCCTGTTCCAAACTGAACCGACTGTTTCGTACGTTTGCCCTTCTTTTTTCGCTTTCCTGAACTTGGTCGTACCTCAGTCGTCTCCTTGAGATTTCTACCGAATGGGACCAAATAGCCAGTGCTATCCCCTAATAAGCCCTCGCTGGGCATGGTTAATTCATTGAAAGTACTTCGGACGGATTTGAACTTTACAGGAAAATCCAACGTCGGGATTAAATGTTGCTTCAGCACCTGTCTCGTCAGTTACCCACACCCGAATGGTATTGAAATCTGATTTCCAAAGACTCACATAATCAACGCATGTAAATAGGTAGTGTTGAACGTCAGACAGTTGCGGACGTTGAGGTAGCATTCGTAGTAGCTGAACGTAGCGACTGCAAAAATACTGTGGATGTATAAGATCGCAGTGGATAAAGTAGAAATTAGGTCTTTTCAAGGGTTTAGCCTCTGTTGACTTTTCGTCTCCTGTTTCACTAGTGACGCTTCCAAACCATACTTCACTTAAACCGACTTCAAAATGCCCCTGCGGCAGTCTTATTTGTGAGTACAATGTAGTGATAAAATCTCCTTTGCCTGCGTCGATTGATGTAGATAGTGTAGTATTATTGGACAAGTACAAGAAAAATGAGTCAAGATGGCTATCCATGGTGTTTTTCGATGGGCATTTTGAACCGGGGTTTGTACTAAGCTTGGAGCTTCTCTTCCTCTACCACTGGTAATAACTCCCTCTCATAGAATGAACCTAGAAAAGCATTACATTACTCACTACCAAGCTAATACGTAAAATTCACGTGCCTTGTATGACGTCATTGGAATCTCGAAGAGTATACGTAATTGGTTGGGTTTGTTTCACCTTGACCACATGGAAAATTTCCAAGCTCCATCGAGGGTAATAACCTTTCTCAAACGTTTGCTT
>JAQIWU010001830.1:0-14504 GCA_034696445.1 Isotomiella minor
TGTCCCGTATGTTTACCTGATGTGCATGAATGAATATTCCGCATGTTTCCTTCCTATGCTTACTTAAAGAATCAGAGGTTCATCCTTCCTTTCTTAGGCAAGCAAAGTCAAAGGTGCCTGATCTGACGTGGATGTATGGCTAATAATACTAATGTAGGAGATGGAGAAGGGAAAGAGGAAACGTGAAACGTTTGTCTCAGACTCACATCCATCCAATCACGGTGCTTTCTTCTTACCTTGGAGTTGGATATAAAGATTGAGTGCACTTTCTTTGTAGTCCTTTTGGAGAACGAGATTTCCCATATAAAAATATCGACTTTCTCTTTTTTGTCAGACTGACAACATAGATACCACGTTCATAATTTCAGTTCATATCGCATAAAGAAAGAAACACTGGATTTTGTTGAGTGGTGTCATCTTTATCCTCATGTAAGTTGTATCATTTTAACCCGAGATTGTAAGAAGAAAAAAAAGCAAGGCACGCAATATTTCCTGGATTTAGAAGGAAAGGAAACCTTAAAAGATACAAGAAGCACTATGACATTGCCTACAGCTATTATGGTCACATCACATGCGGTTACTCTATTCTTCCTTTCTCTCTCAGTCTCTCGTCTGCACTTTATTTTATTGGTTTGAATTGGCGTTGCAGAGAGATGGAAAGTGGAAAGTAAAGTATAAAAGCAGGATTGTGTTTCCTTCTGAACAAAGGGTTCAAGAAGAAATGAGGTTAGCTTCTGAGAGAGGTGAAAAGGTGGGCAGAGTAGTGGAAGAAAAAGTTATTATTATATAGCAATACAATACAACGTTATGATATGATTTCTCCTTGTCACGCATATGCAAGGAACAAAAAAATATATTCGTTGGGTTGACAGGTACTACTGCACTGGTTGGTTGTAGAGAAATCGTGGGAGCCAAGAATGAAAACATGATTTAGGTGCCTACTTTGACTTTCTCTCACGTACATGACGTATAATATTCCTTTATTTTATAATGTCGTGTAAGACGAAAGACGAAGAAGATTACAACATGTTGACTCACACATTTTGCATTGTACAAATTGACGACTGACCGAATTGAACCGACTATGACACCATTGATGATCATTGGGTGAAAGTTATACTAAAATGACTTTCGTATCTTTCTTTTTTAGCGGTGTCTACTACGATCCTTTCTTAGCAGGGGCGGCTGCAGTAGCAGATCCTCGTGTACAGGTAATGAACATGTTTTATTTCATGTGTATTATGATGCCATTATCACCAATTTCCCCCAAAAAACCTACACTATTTTGTGTCGATATCACAGTACGTTGAATAGGTAGATACATTGTTTTGCCACGTGTACTGGGTGAAAGTCCCATTATCAAAGCCCTTCTGGTTATGTCACGAGGGAAATTAGATGAAAATAGTGCATGGAGAAAGGGATGTGGAATGGAAGGGAGATTGAATGTGTGCAAATGATTTCCAGTTCCAGGCAGGTGAAAGGATTGGAAAAAAATATGTCCTTTCTGTTGTGTGTATGTATTTGGAGAATACTTATTTGCAGGAATCACAGAGCTAGGAACGTGGTGAAAGTTCTAGCTGGCATGTTTTGTATAGCTAGCTTTCACTTACAAACAGAGCAACCAAACATCATTTCCAGGCTTAGAAAGTACACTGTTCATTATCTCAGTGGTTTTGTGATGGTGACAGGTCAGTGATAGAATGTTATTTTAATAGAATATGTCACTTGGATTTGAGATGTAGGGAGTTTTATGTAATGGGCCTCGTATGTGGAAGGATTACTCATTTTCTGATCTACGATGATCCTCTCGTCGTTGTTTTTGATGTTGTTTGTTGTTGAGGATAGATTTCCACGGGTTTTTGGAAATCCATTAGAATGTGTGTGTGTGTGTGTGCAACCATGTGTCAACAACATTAATGGATAACAGCGGGGGGATAAGTAAAAGGCAGGGTGAAAGATAGGAGCATGCAAATGTCTACACATTTATTTTTAGGTGAAAGCATGTTGTTATGAGAACCATTGGCAAAATATTTCCATGAAATGTGCCTAGATGTATTTAAAGTTGAAGGGTTGGACAGGACACACACGTTTGATCTTTTCGGGAGTAATGAAGTCCATACAAAAGGCGTTATTACATTTCCCTAGTTTCGTATTGTAACTTGAGAAGGGAGTGGTGAAAGCAAAAGATTCCTTTTCTAGGGTGGCCATCATAAGTCACTTCAACATGTTGTCTTGTCTACGTACTTTCTCCCTCCGTTACCAAGGGAAAGCTTGACTCTTGTTCTTTTTTGTGAGGAACCATATATTTGTTTGTCTAAGCAAAGCGAATGTGTAAACAAAGGGACATTTTATGGCTGACAGTATTGAAAATTCCTCGACTTTCACTTTTATACTTTCAGCCTTTTGTTTTCCCCCACCCTACTACCTTGGTAAGCTGCGGTTGGCATGTAAAAAAAATCTGAGGCATATGGTGTCTTGTGTTTAGGCGACTTACGCCGCGGCTGCGACATACTCGGCTGCAGCCGCTGCTCGCGCTGCCTACGCGGGCGCTGCTGCCGCTGCAGCTGCTCAACAACCAACGGCTAGTGTGGCTGGATTTGTTCCGGCGGGGTAAGAATATTGAACAACGGAATGAAACCTGCTTTCTCTATTGAAAAAGTTTCTGTTGCTATGGATATCTAATCTAACTAATGTCCTTCCTTATGTACTTTGCTATGGTTGGTTGTCAAATGAACAAAGTTATGCTTATAATTGGTCATTTTTCTTTATACTTTGTAGTGCCTTGACTTTGGTTTCACCATCCTAGCTTAGAATTCTTTTACAAATGTAACTTTCTCTTGTTTCCTTGCAGGTATGGCCGAGATTTCGCAGCAGAGACGTATCACGCCCACCAGCACCTGGGTCACAATCTGGGCGTGGGTCATGGAGTGGGCCCGGTAACGGGGTATGGGGTAAGTCATGATTAAGTCTTAAGGAAACCATTGAATTAACTGTCAAATGTCATTGTTTCAGACCGCCGCCGTCTATAGAAGTGGATACAACAGATTCACTCCGTATTAGAAGAAGAGGAAGTCACAAGAACACACTTTCATCTTTTCTACACACTTTGTTGAACAACAACGTTCCTTTATTGTTACAATTAGAAAAATTAGTCATATAGGTTATAAGCAGCAGCAGTTTTTCTTTGATTTGATGATTTGACTTTTGTTTTTTGACTTAGTAATTATTGATACGTGCGCGAGGAGGTTGCGAAAGACGTTGAGGATGTTAGAAATATGATAAACAAAAAAAAATAGTAATAATCATTGTTCAAAATTGTTCTCGTCGCATAAAAAAAAAGAAGCGTGTGTGATTTGATGACTCATTTACGATAATGATTAAGTAGGTATAAAAATAAGAGTGCCAACTACTGTTAAGGTTTTTGACTTAAAAAAATACTTTAAGAAGGGATATATTCTCTCTCTCAGACAGAAATGATGATTATTAATGATTAATGCAAGATACTCATAAAGGAGAAAGTCAAACCTTTTTATGAAAAAAGTCAGTTATTTCTCGAGTTTCGTATTTCTAGTGTAATAATTCGCATAAAGACGATAATAGTTGGTAAGGAGAAAAAAAATACTCGAATCTGTGTAATGTAAGGCAGCTATATATGTTCTGGAAAGAAAAACGATTTGATGTCTACTTAAAAAGGCTGCCAAGAAAATGGAAGATTCTCATTAATTCATTACTTGCCATATGGAGATGATCTTAGTATAGTCAATCCTTCAGGACTTGTCCTTAAAGTAGAACATTTTGCTTTTCTTCCTTTTTTGTGTAAGCTTCAAAAAATGGCATTTTTGTAAAATGCACATTCCAATCAATATCTCCTGTACTTTCCCAATTTCACTTTCTCCGAGTCTATATATTCATTAATAATAATTAGATAGTGTGACCAATTTAGTCATGTTTGAGTGAGGGGATTTATGCCAATGGTTGTGCATGGTTATTAGGAAGGATACTATCCTTGTAAAATTAAACAACTTCCGAAGAAGACAGCTACGAGGGGTTTGTTATATTTTGTAGTCAGACACACAGACAAAACTAAAGTTTTTCAATAATCCCTTTCAGATTAACAATAAAGTCAAAAAAGATTACAGCGTAAATTTAAGTTCACAACATTGGGAACAAGTCGAAGAAGATGAAGAGAACTCAAAAAATTAAACAATTGACATTATTAATTAGTTAAATTACTACTGTCTACGACATGAAACCGTTGTCTGTCACATACCTTATTGTTCTACCCCGTTATGATTACTACTATTGCATTTATTTCACTCAGAAAGTCTGAATTTTTTAGTACTCAACTTATTTTATATGCGTTACATGTAATTTATAGTTACTTCAAAAGTCCTTAAAGAGCTGCTTCAAAAATGTTATATTTATACATTACTTAACTTAAACCCCTACGTAGTCATTTTTTATTAGTTCTTAATTATTGTAGCATAATTTCTTCCAATCCTGTTTTCTTGACGTACACTTTTTTCCGCGACGAAAGTTTTATTAAATGCTGATGCTGAGCCTTTGGTTATTTATGGCTTTGGGAAATGAGAGAGGTTCATCGATCCTAATTAAAATACTTAATCAATGCAGTTAAAATTCAACTATGTATACTCCAACAATATAGCCATAGTAATTTCCTTCATTGTTACACACAAAAAAGCAGGAGTCAACTAATTTACTGCTGTTGTCACGACGACGTAAGTAAGTACGTTACGTATTTAAAGAACTCATTAGTTTGTAAGATTGATTAGGTCACATTATTTATGGAACTTTAACTAATAAAACAAAGCAAAAATTCGCAAAATGTCATTTACATTTACACCATGGAATATTCAATCGTCCTTTTGACCATTAGAACTTGTCTGGTTCATCACAGTTCAGGTTGCATTTTTATTGCATCGCATGTCATGTACTGTTAAAAATGTGGATGAATGCAATTTGCAATTTGCTCAGACTCCTCGATCGTTGACCAAAAGCGAAGCAAGCTTAAGCAAAAGATCTACAATTTTTTGAAGTAGCAAAGCGAGTTTTCTATATCTTTTTCAGTGAGTGATCTAGTTCACTTTTTTTATACAAAGGCAGTAAAATTATGCGACGACATGACATGAGAGAAGAAAATGGATGACTGCACGCAACCATAGTAAAGGGGTAAATAAAATAAGTGGTAAATCGCACCCTTTTTTAATCCTGAAAAGATAACAGATCAATCTCTACCTACTTTAATTCATTTCAGTCCACGGCTTTATATTGGCAAAAAATGGGGAACGTGATACTGTAAAAGGGTCTGTGTTGAATCAAGTGTAAACTTCTCAGAAGCTCAATTTCCTTGAGATTTAGTCACTTTACTTTGCATACAGAAATTGCTATTTTAAAGATGCCATATTTTTAATATTTTTGTCCTTCGTTCGTTCCTAACGACCCTATTACGATTGAATGGGTACAAGAGGAAAATGCAGTAGTTTTGAAATTTGCAGCAACGAAGGCAGCTTTGTAGTTGTACAAATCTTTTCGAGAGAGTGCCACGCCCATACGAATTTGTACTCATCTCTAATAGATGAAATTACTCCTGCACACAACAACAATCAACCTGTTCCCCATAAGAAGAACGACACAAAAGCATTTTATATTGCCGAAAGGAAGAAAGAAATCTAGATAGATAGTGTCCACAACAGCACTACCTCTTTTCTTCTTCCGTTATATTGAAAGGACGATGTAAGGCAATCCTTTAACCTGATTTCAATTTAAAGACTATGCACTATTAGTGCAAAATCCTTCTCCTATTATGGTAGTGGCCACCAATGTCGCATAAACTAATCACTTGGTTTGGTTTTTGTTGACAGGCCAACCGTAGGCTATCTACAAAATATCTAGGCTTTTTAAAAAACATTTTAGTATTGTCTTTGTGTCCTTCTGGAATATAACAACACAATGAGCAAAAAAATTGCATGTTTCGTGGTTAGAATGACCGATTATAATTCACTTGGACTGCGCAATATTTTTGTTAATAATTTTTTATTAGCGTCATCGTCATCATCATATCATCCAATCAAAGCTGCACTTTAATTCTTTACACATTTTTTTTTATAGAATTCATCCTGACAATCAAACACCGTTTCAGCGTCATATCTTGCCAATCTATAATCCATCCATCCATCCATCTTTTTCCTCTTAGACTTCACTTAAGTAACGCTTTGGGGAATGTGATACTTCTTTTGACGACCTCAAATGAAGATGATATTAAGCCAAGCTAAAAGTAAAGAGTCTACTTAAATTAGCAAAAGGGTTTATCCCCTCATATACATCATGACTGTAATTATTTTATTCATGCACACAAGAAGTTGGTTTTTGTTTGCAAGTATTATTACCACCTTATGTGTGTCTAAAACCATTGTCTCTCATCATCCAAGAAGAAGAAGAAGAAGAAGACGCGATGGATGGAAATGGAAGGGATTCGAGAATTCGAGGATGAAACTGCATGAATGTTGTTGCGTGTTGTGGTGATGATGATGAAATGAAGTAACAGTTTATTTGAATTGATTTCACTTCATTTCATTTAATTTGAAGCCAGAGAGGACTCTAGGATTAGATTAGGTTTTGAAGAAGAAGGCAATAACACTTTTTTAGTTAGGGTCCTCTTTGAATAAGGTGTAACTATAATGTGTACATGCGGTGCGGTTATGGTGGGCCTATATATAAAATGTTAACTTTTGCGACTTGCTGCAACAATAAACTAACGTCAATCCATCTTAGTGGCTACAAAACTATAAACATATATCTTTTAGCCACTTTGGTTTTGTAACAAGAAAGACACTTCATTTTTAGACGCTACAAGAAAGATGCGATGCAAATGCAATGGCAGCTAGGGCTATTGAATGGAAGCAGCATGAAATAATAATTCTTGTATCAAGAAGACGAAGAAGAATTGCAATTGCACGCAGACAAGACAAGACAAGACAAGACGCGTAGGGATATCATCATCATCATCGACAAAAGAAGTTGAAGAAGAAGAGGAACATGCTTTTATTTTATTTGCAGATTCAATTCAATTCAGGTTGCAGGAATCCTTAGTACAAACATAATAGCTTCATATATAGCGTCTTTTCATCCCGTTGTTTGGTTCCCTTCCCTACGTCGTCGTGGTGGTGGTGGTGTAAGGAAATAAGTTAAGTTGGTGTCATAGTCATAAGGGAGTAATAGCATGAGGAAGGAAGGAAGGAGAGGGAAAATATTTGTGAATAGAATCAGGTAAAAATGTGATGTGATAAGGCACTTATAGAGACTTTCTATGTGATCAAAATGGGGCACGTTGAGAAAACCTTGTGTCTGCTCCTGGTCGTCATAGTAGTTAATGTGTCCAGTGTGATGACAGGACCAGAGGTTGTTGTGGGAACGAATAACAAGCTCCTCTTAGACTGCCCAAGCCCTACCCAGGACCCTGTGATTAGTGTGCGAGGTGGCGTGATTGGGGCTGGGGATGCTCACGGAATGTCCAGTAGCAGTAGTAGTAGTAGTGGTAGTGGAGATTCTTCACGGGAAGTAATAAGTGGAAGTGATGAGTCCTGGGATAGGTTCAGGCCTATGCTTCTCAAATGCAAAGCATCCTACCCCATCACTTGGGACTTTGCTGGAACCAAACCTCCAGACCTTTCGGTGGAAACGGTTGTGGAAGTCGACAACGTACTCAGTCCTACGAAAAGATGCTACTTCTCCAATCTCAAGGTCCTCGCGAGTGGGTACACAGGGAAAGAGAGTCGGACAGGGAACTACACTTGTAAAAGCTTTGATGGGCTAAGGAAGTCTTCGGTGTATCGATTTGCCCATGGTTTGTTTATTGAAGCTAAATAAAAGATCAAGAATGCATGCCTAATTGTTTGACAACTTCCTTAGATGGAACCTCTATATTCAACACGAAGAAGACAATGGATGCCAAAGTGTTTATGAGGGGAGACTCTGCCCAAGTGTTTATCCCTTGCACTGCAAACATCCCGACTCTGAACGCGACAGTGCTGAGGATTCAACAAAGTAATGAGACGAGCACAGAATTTGTGCCCCTTGATGACAAAATCATAGAGCAAAAGTACGATCCGAAAGTCGGATTCTTGTTGAAGACTAGTAACTCCTCCGTATCAACGCTGGTGGGGAAATTTGTCTGTTCCGGAACCTACAGGAATGATACGGAAGTGGTGGAAATTACTGTCGGACCCCCTACGGACTTCATTGTATCTCCCACAAGGAAGTACCTCACCTTTCGAAACGGTCGCCTATCCGCCTCATGCAGGTCCACGGAAACGGTGGAGATGAGGGTGGTGAATGCCAACGCGAAGATGCAACAGCATCTGCAGCAAACCGTGTACAAAAGCGATGGGTACAAGTACGGGGCTATGGCGGAACTCTTCACCCATCCAAAGCAGGAGCATTTGAAGGGGGAAGTCCAGTGCGTGACTAAAGCGACTGGGGAGGTTCTATTCACTTGGACCTATGACACAGACTACATGTGCAGTTGCACCTGGACCCTGAAGCCAGACTTGTTTAAGACGACCAGATTCTTCTTCCTCCTGGACCGCACGTTGAGGGGAACCATTCGAGCATTTGGTCTGAATACAGAGGGGGACAGCTATTATATGAACTTACCCACGCCAAGGGGAGAGTTGAGTTGTACGAGTGTCAAAAGTCCCAGGGTCAACTTGACCTACATCGCTTGTGAAAACCCGGTGGAGTGTCAGATTAAGTCACAGTTCCTCAATTGGGTAAGATACAATTATTGTAAACCTTTTGACCGAAAAAAGTTAAGGTTTCTTTTTTTCATCAGTTTGAGTTTGATCACCGAGCATACGCCATGGAAAGTGCGTTCAGTGACGAGGACATTGAGGACGGTCGAAGTGGAGGGCTCGCCAACCAGACCACCATCACTCAAGGATACATCCGTTCAGGGATCATCAAATGTGGGGTTGAGGACTATGTCACGACGCAAATTGCCATTGCTAACTTGGACACTTTATGTATGTAATCTAACTCTACTCTTTGATGGAAACTCTATACTTTTTCTTTTAGATATCGACTCCATTCCAACAAAAAATTTAGTACGAATCATCGGCCCAGAGACCAACTTATTTGTAGGTGACAAGATGTTGTTTGCCTGCGTCTATGAAAAGTTTCAAATTGCTCGGGAAGCCAAGTTTGCCTTCAAGTATAAAAATGAGTCCATAGCTTTTCTAGAAATAGGTAGGAGTCGCACTTGACCCCAAGTACATAGTCACCCTTACTTTGCTTTATTCTTTTATAGAAAAGAACGATGATCGCTACTCCTTCGACCTGGAAAAGTATCAGAGGACCTCCTACATAACGATTGACAGTCACGACATTTCCGCCTTGATTTGCTTTGTCCCTGTGTGGAATTCCACGGAATGGAAAAATGCCACCCTGCCCCTAAACGTCCTGCCCGCTCTTCCTGTTCCCAAAGCATCTTCTTCATCCGCGTCGAGAAGTTGTCCTGTCGACTCTGCACCTATCATCGTGCTTCAGAGAAATTCGACAATCTCCTCTCGACGAGTGAGGGTCCCTCACCTAGTGTCAAACTCTACAATCTCTTTGTACAACCCTGTGAGTGAGGTGGTATTGATTTGCAGGGCAAACTATCCCATCCAATGGGTGTACAATAATGAGCCGGTAAGTTACAACCCCAGTGTCCAATGTTCATAATTTAAGACTTTACTTTTTTTCTTACAGCAAAATACGTCAAAGATAGGCAAAGTCCCCTGCAGCACAGGTTCTGAGGAAATGAGAAAAGTGTACGAAGCCGTGCTGAACATCGAACCCCTGAAGAAGGAGGCTACTGGGAACTACACTTGTCGAAAAACCTTTGCCCTCTTCCCTCAAAGCTTCGTGTACATTTACGCCGTGGGGGACGGAGAGGCCACTTTCGTTAACGAGGGACGCCACATGCAGGTCGTTGTCCGGCATCGTGAGGAGCGGGTCGTCACACTCCCTTGCGAAGTGTCCAATCCGGAAGCCAAGCCCTACCTTTTCATCGATCACGAGGATTCTGCCAAGATCCAGAGACTGGACTTGTCCGACCAGTTGGAGTATGATCCAAGGGTAGGGTTCAAGCTGGATTTGGACCTAGCCCCTGACCCAATTACAACTTTTATTTGCTCAATGAGTGAGAATGCAAGCAGTTTTGGAGTTCTTATAACGCTGCGAGAACAGGATACAAATGAGGTCCACCATGACGGTCGATTCTATTCCTCGTCCACCTCCACAAATTATGGGGGTGGTGGGAGTGGGATGCTGGTGACTGTCACAGTCGTCCTACTCATTCTAGTCATTTTGTTGATAGGAGGACTTCTGCTCATGTACAAAAGGTATCAACAGGTAAGAACCTACAAGAGGAGTCAAAGCCATGTAACTAATTACTGACTGTCTTTCCTGAATAGGTGACGTTGAATTCGACGGTGGATGCCAGTCAATTGGGCAATGCAAGTGGATTCTCATCCTACGACGACGTGAGGATTGGTTCGGACGATAGGGAAAATATTGTCAACCATGGGGGTGGGGCTGCTGGAGGTGGAAGCAATGGTGCAAGCATGTACAATCGTTTTACGTAGCATTTCAAATCATCCATCATTAAACTCATGCCATTTATGCAATAAAACTGTGGTATTTCAAAATTATGGTTTCTTTAAATGTCAAATGCAAAATTGGTTTTCATGCTATAACAGTAATTGATTGAACGAAGGGTAGCTTCAATTTCTGTTACAGAAGATAGTAGGGTCTTCAATGCAATTTTCTTTTCAATCTAGGTTTTTAAAATGATTGGATTTATCAGCCGGATCGGTCAAAAGCATATATCAACTTCCGTGACTCGTACCAAGGAGAAGTGTAACTTGAACCCCTAGTTTCCGACAATGGCCTTCAATTTTCTTCTATTGATTACATAGTAAATTGATGAAATGCCTCACGAGGAAACATTACCTACGTAATCAAGACCAAAAGTCGACATCAATATTTACAAAAAATTGCGATACCTTCCACACATTCCGCTCATCAGCAATGGACACAGGTCGAATCAAAAGACTCCTAACCTCCACGGAAAGGTCGGGAGCTACCCCCTTCATTTTCAGAAACGGTCAAGTGGTCTTCTCAAAAAGTACAACTTTCTTGAGACGATGGAAAACCGTGTGCGTCATTCAACTCGTGCAAACGTGCTATTGGCTTGCCACGGCTGCTACTTTAGCTTTCCGAAAAATCCAAACTTTAAATTCAACCGAAGATAACGAGCTATATTTAAAATTTTGCATTTTATTTGGCTTCACGGCATTCGCCGTAGTTCTCTTTCAACTCTTCTCGATTTGGAAGTCCACAGAAATTGTCAATCTGATCAACGGCTATGTTCACTTTGCAAAACGTCTCAAAGGTAGGTAATGTCCTAAACAAACCAATAAAGAATTGGGGTAAACGGAGATTGTTATTTCCAGACGAATTTACTCCATACTCAAAAACGCCACGAATTCCAGACCTAACCACACCCACCCTCAATCTGATCTTCAACTTGCTCGATTTTTACATAAAGCTGTGCGGATGGACACTTTCAATTTTGATCATGTTCAAACCCTGCCTTCCAGTCTCAATCTTCTCCCTAATTCCTAATCCTAACTCTTCCGTTTTGGTGACTATTCTGGTCATAGCTTTGAACACCTTCTACATCTACTGGTACATCCTCACATCGTGGACAGCAGTACTTTTCTTTGTCTCCTTCTCACTCCAACTGCCATTAATTAGCATGAAGGTGCATCAACAGTTGCACCTAAGGTCTTTTAACTATTGGACCCAAGACCGACTTCGGAGTAATCTGGATTCACTCAGTGTTCATTTCAGAAGTTTGCAAATCCTCCACAAATTGTTCGAGTGTGTGTATCAAGAATGTCTGATGCCGATGACCTATCCCACGTCAAGAGTGGTCATTGTGGTCAACGTTTTTATCATCCATGAGTTTACCAGTGAATCCTCAACTTCAGTGGTGACGGTTGGGATTCTACTCGTTGTCTCTCAAGTGATTAATTCTGTATTGGTGCTCTTCCTCCTCCTTTTTTCCAAGATCGAGAGGGAGTCCCGAAACTGTCTCCAGTCGTGGCGTTTTCCACACTTGAAGCGAGCCGTCAAGAACCGATCTTTGCGGAAAAGTTTTGAACGATTCAAATGGTCCTGCCAACCAATTTCTCTGCACTTTGGGAGTTTTTATAGAGTGAGGCCTAAGTCCGTGCTCAAATATTGTGTGTCCATTGTGCGGGGCACGATGAGATTGTTGTTAGCTTTCTAACAATTTCAGGACGATAGGTTCAGTTACTGTTTCAGCAGATAGTGGGTCTACAACTTTACGTAATTGAGGTTTTGATATTGATTGGATCATTTCAATCCAGGTTTTAATATTGATTGGGACACAGATAGCGAGGGCGGTTTTTTTTACATGCGCGTATGCACTAATAATAAAAGTAAATTCGAGCCAATTTTTTAATCCTTATCTTCCAACAATGGCCTTCAATTTTCTACTTTTATTGATTAGTAAAACTATGCATATTATGCTTGGCATTTGCTTACTTGGCATTTATGTCAAATTGATGACATACCTCATGAAATTAGGCAAAATTGCCAAGTAGCCACGACCGAACGTAGTCGTCAGCATTTGCAAAAATATTAAAGTACTACATAGTACGCTGGTCAGGGATGGACACAAGTCGAATTAAAAGACACCTAACCTTTACGGAAAAGTTGGGAGCTTCCCCCTTCATTTTCAGAAACGATCAAGTCTATTTCTCAACAAGCACATCGTTCCTGAGAAAATGGACCATCGTTTGTGTCATTCACTTCCTACAAATGTGCTATTGGCTTGCCACGGCCACTGTGTTAGCCTTTAGAAAAAAGCAAACTTCACCTTTGTTGCTTTCCAATAATGAAGAGAGCGAATTGGATTTGAACTTTAGTCTTGTATTTGGCTTCACTGCAGGTGTCGGAGTTCTCGTTCAACTGCTTTCAATTTGGAAGGCGACGGAAATTACAAATCTCATCAATGGCTATGTTCGATTTGCCAAACGTTTAAAAGGTAATTGTTGGTCAACAATGAAATCAACGAAGAAAAGAGGTAACAGGAGATTTTTTTATTTCCAGACGAATTTACTCCGTACCCCAAGTATTCCCGAATCCCAAACCTTACCACACCCACATTCGACATGTTATTTAACTTGATAGAGTATTATATAAACCTGTGTCCATGTGCCCTTGTACTTTTAATCTTGTTCAAACCCAGCATTCCAATCTCAATCTTCTCCCTCATTCCTAATCCTAACTCTTCTATTTTGGTGACCACTGTGGTCATAATCTTAAACATGTATTACATCTTTTGGTACATCCTTACATCTTGGAAAACGATACTTTTCCTTGTGGCTTTCTCACTCCAACTGCCATTAATTAGCATGAAGGTGCATCAGCAATTGCACCTAAGGTCTTACTACTGGACGCATCCTCAACTTCGGAACAACCTGGAATCCCTTAGCGTCCATTTCAGAAGCCTGCAAATTCTAAATAAGTTCTTCGAGTGTATGAGTCAAGAATCTCTGATGCTGGTGAACTTTCTCACCTCAAGAATGGGCATTGTAGCTAACGTCTTTATAATTCACGAGTTCACAAGTGAGTCCTCAGCGTCTTTGATGACGGTTGGGATTCTACTAGCAGTCTCTCAAGTTTCTAATTTTGTAATGGTGCTTTTCCTCATCCTGTTTTCCAAGAGTGAAAGAGTGTCCCGAATCTGTCTCAACTCGTGGCGTTTTCCGCACTTCCAGGAAGCCGTCAAGGACCGGTCATTGAGGAAACGTTTTGAGCGATTTAGATGGTCCTGCAAACCAATTTCCCTGCACTTTGGGAGTTTTTATAGAGTGAGGCCCAAATCGGTGCTGAAATACTGTGTGGCCATTGCGCGGGGCACTATGAGACTGTTGTTAACTATCTAACATTTCGTATAATAATAAATGAACAAGCTATTCAATCGTATTTTCGTTCATGACATGAGGTTAAAAAGTTGTAATGGTCATGCAACATCCGAACCAAAGGAGCAGATAAAACCAATGGGTGGTTCCAAAGATAACATTCCTGGAGGGGGAAGCAGCAGTGGTGGTGAAAGCCTTGTACAATCATTTTACGTGTTATATCATCGTTAAACCTATGCCCTTTATACTGTAATGAAATTGTGGTATTTCAAAATTAATGGTTAGTTTACTAAATGTCAAATCCAACATGGTTTTTACGCTGACAGTAAAATATTGATAGAAAAGATGAAGCTTAAATTACCGTTACAGAAGATTAGTTAGTCGGCGTTATTAGTTGGTGGCATAACCCCCAATTTATGAACAAAAGTACATTGGACAAATCGTAATGAACATATTATGGAGGTGCGTCTTCCATGTAATTTACTA
>JAQIWU010001831.1:0-14495 GCA_034696445.1 Isotomiella minor
TTTATCAGGGGCCACTTTTTCCTCTACAACTTCCATTTTAACTTTCTGATAATCTGAAGCAGATTTTTCAGTTTCAGGACACGAATCTTCTTTTACTGTAGTTGAGTCACAACGATCTTCAGTGTGCGAATCAATTACATGTTTATTGGAGGTTTCAGACGTGTCAACTACTGAATGTTGCTGAGGTAACAGTTTTAAAATAGTTAGCAGTCCGCTTCCTTGGGCCGCTTGGCTCAAAAGCGTTTGCAAATCTTTCTGTAGTTCCACTTCCATCCTCCGAGCCGCTATTATTTTGGCTTCCTCCCTTTCCTCGCATATCCCTACAGTCTCAAGGATGAAATCAGACCACTGAACTCTGCAGATCACTTTGTACGAAGAGGTCGTTCCAATTTCCTAAATCAAAATGAAAAATATAAGATTACACCACACTACATCTTAGGAATGTCCTCAATACCATGAACTCTGGGTCCTTTGTCATTTGCTTTCGGCAAATGGTGTGAAGATCATTCAATGCATCTTGAATTTTTGAGACACAATCCATTTGGACTTGTGCTTCTGGAGTTGGTGTCGGAATAGGCACTTTCTTCTGGGCATCGACATTGTCGAAGCCATAAAAGTGTGCTGTGGGTGATTTTGAAATTGCAAATATTTTCACAATATCAGGAGGACTGGTACGGTCCACAAGAGGTATTAGCTTCTTCTCCAACATGACTTGCGCAACCTTTGTCTTTGCCCCCTTTTTGGTGGAGTCGTCTGCAGTTGCTGGACGGAGATTGACTCACAATTAATTAATCTAACATTCATAACTTTTACAGAGTTTGATAAAATACCTTCAAGGGAATATTCTTTGTAAGAAAGTCGACACATGGCTCTAAACCTATGTGGTAAGGGTGAGGATGGATCGGTCAATATCACTATTGTAAAATCCGGATGGGAAATTAAGGAACTCTGCGCCAATTCCATAAGGATGCTCACAGGGTGCTTGGTTTCTGACAGTGGATGTGCAGGTCCACTTGGTCCTGATGGAGGGGGAGGGTATTGTTCATCGTCACTAAAATTGCAACGGTTCATTTCCACGTCAACAGCCAAAGGACATCATCAAGAAAACTGTAAAAATAAAAAAAACATAATAATAATGGACCCTTGGGTGTCATGGCATCGTCAACTCCTTGCTTACCTGTGTCAAACATATTTTTTGCCCTTGTCGTTTGGAAGGAGGAGTAGGACAAGAATTTTTTGGTTTTGGTTGGTTTCTTTGTATTTTGCAAGGAGAAACCAGCTGCCGACTACCGATGCTCCTCCCGCTTCCCATGGCACAGTGGGCCAGTTGAGGCCATGCATGCATGGCCTCAACTATATAGTCTTTGTTCCTCTCCAACCATGAAAAATTCATGCAGATTTCAGTTTTTTAGACTTTATTTGACAATTCATATTTCACTAACCAAAATTAGTAAACTTGACATTCAACGAGACTAACGTAAATGCAACTGTGGCCAAAAAAGCTGGGTTGAATGAGAGGAAACCGGCTTTGTTGGGCGTGGTGGTCTCGGTATCCTCGTCCTCGGACTTGAGTAGATTTAGAGTGTGTTCTAATGTTCCATTGTTTGGAGGCTCAGGTATGCCTAGTATTTTGCACATAAGGGGGACCAGGTCCACGTTGTTGATGGGTGTGGGGGACTCGTATCCGCTTTTGAAAGAAGGACCCTTGGCCATGAAGAAGGCGTACATGTTGGGATGTTTATTATCGTATCCGTGGACCCCACTGACACCTTTTTCATTGAGCCACTGGATGTTGTCCTCAAAAGCATAGCCTGGGTCGGCGAGGAGGAGGATGTTTTGTATCCTTCTGCTACTGGAGTAGTTGAAGATTCCCATCTCTTCTTTTTGGAACACGGTGAAGGGACGAGTCTCTGCTGCGGCCTTCATGTCTCCGTAGACTTGGTCATAGTTAGACGCGTCGACAATAAGCTGATAAAGCGGAGTCCCGCCCACACGAATGTACAAAGACGGATCCGTGAACGTTGTTGTGTCTATGATGGTTTTGTTGTAAATTGTTTCCATTCCGTGGTCAGACACTACCATGATGTCAATGTCGTCATGGATTCCTGCTTTCTGGAGTTCATCAATCAAGTAGCCTAGCCGGTAGTCTGTGGTTCGGATCATGCTGTACAGCCCTTCTTCTCCAGCGGAATCAGGAGAGAACTCGTGGCCCTGAGTGTCAGGTTCGTTGTGGTAAAGGTAGACTAGGTTGGCAGGGTGTGTGGAATTTGTAATCCAACCAATCACAGTTTCCACCCTGTTTGCCCATGGGTCAGTGGAGCTGTAGACTGGCACTCTGTGAGTTGCGTAGAGGTCACTGTTTGGACCGTATCCAGTCGTTGCCCCCTGCCAGCGGTAAGTTGCGCTGTATCTTTCTTCTCCAGCAGCTTCGTTTCTTATGAAAAGTGGCATGACGTCCTGCCTATAGTTCCAAAACTCAGGGTCGTCCCTGCTGTTTTTATAAATAAGTATACATAATTTAAATTTAAGAAGTTTTATATTTCTTATATTACCTTCCTGAAAGATTCTTTCCAAGTTCAGGGTCATATACGGAATTGTACGTTACTCCATGAGACTCTGGATACAAGCCGGTGTTAATGGACTGGTAATTTGGATGTGTCATTGTGGGGAATCGAGCTTCCATCCAAGGTACCGAAACCCCCTCCTCTTTAAAGGCGTCAAAGCTGGGTGTCGCAGCCTTTGTGGTGTAGTCATATCTGAAGCCATCAAAGGAAACAACGAGAAGGCATCCATGTTTGGATATTGCTACTACCCTTTCGCTGTTCCAGGATGTGAGCGATAAAATGCAAAGTAGGAAAAGGGATTTTGACATTTTCGTACGTTGGAACAAATGAAACAATTAGAAATGTCTAGACACATGCGCAAAGTGCAAAATGTTCACGTGCGAAGGATAATCACACTATCACCATTGTCCTTAATTCATACATAATTTCTTTCCGTTCACAACGAAGGTATAATAAATTCAAGCAGACTGTCAACCCAATCTAATCGAAGTTGTCAGTAAACAGAGTATCACTTTTGACACTTGGCATTCAATGACAGCTTGTTATTATTGTTAACCAAAGCATATCTTATGCGATCAATCTTACATATCGGTTTGTTACATTTGAAAAAGACAACACTAAACAAAGAATTAGACTAGTGAATGAAAACTGTAGAAAAATTTGAGTTTGAGTACAAAACGCTACAAACGAACTAATGTATAATGTATATGTTCGTATCTCAATTGGCTTTCTACGGGTTGGCAAGATTGTGCGCAATTTTGTAGATCTGTTCATCCCTTGCTCTCTCAAATTTGAACGGGGGCACCGTAACAGTCAATGTTCCGAGCTTGTCGATTTCGCAAACCAATTCGTCTTTGTTGGCGTTTAATGGAATGGGATAGCGTCGCTTGAACTTCCGGGAGATGTGTCCATAATGTCCATCCTCCTTGTCCTCATGAGAACCCTCAATAACCTTTTGAACAACACCAAATATGTCATTTTGATTCATTATTAATCTGCTTAAAGCATTAACTAACCAGAAAATCGTCTACCGTCTTGATGGATATTTCATCTGGAGAGAATTCTGGCACTTTCAGTTTGTACTGCAAAGAAATTCCAGTTAACTTATGTACATTGCTTTATTTTATTTCACTGATTTAGCTCACCACAAAATTCTCATTCGTCCGATTAACCCCAGTGACCTTTATATCTTCTTCATCGCTTGGTCCAAGCTTCCACGCAAACGGCCACCCGTGCCAAGGTTGACAGGTAGCAGGGAGACTTGCTATTCCCTTCTGCAAAGGGTGTACCACCCCTCCATGTTTGATGTGGTGAATCTTAGCACCCTCCTCCTCCTTCGACCGAGGCACAGTCACTCGCAAAAATCCATCCGTCCCTACAGTCAAATACACAAAATGAGTGAACAAATTAAAGAATGAATAACACACCAATTTCGCTGTGGAGTTCCTTTTCCTTGCAGTTGTGAGGAAGGGAGAACCTCCTTGTGAAAGACCTATAAAGATGCATAGTAATTGTCCTGAAGGGTCTTTCCCTAATGTTTATTACCTACCTTTCAGTGAACATTCCCCCAACGAGCCCTTCTCTGTCCGCCCCATGATGACCCTTGACCACCAGCTCTCCCTTGTCATCCGTCGTCACGACAACGTCCTCAGGGGAAAACTGCCTCACGTCAATCGTGACATGGAACCTGTCATCGGACAGTTTGACCTTTGCGTCCCCCAATCCCTCAGCAGGGCGGAGGAGACTTCGATGACGACCGTCATCCTCGTAAATACCTGTGAACCACGGCTCATCCCACATTCCTCTTTTGTCCTTAAGACTTTTAAGTCAGTTTGAATTAATTAATGTTTATTGTTTCAAAGCAAAAACACAAACTGGAGTATAAATGCTGGATGTTTTTCAGTTTTTAGATTCAAAGACTACGTGCCGAATGGATGGAGCAGCGAGTGAATCAAAACAAAGCAAACAAACAAAAAAGTCACGCACGCATGTGTTTGATAATCTCTTTGTGCATAGACAAAGGAACGGTGGTTTCGGGGCAGCCTGAGAAAATGCTTAGATATATTTTGTGCAAATGGAAATTATGTCTTGGTCCGTGGACCCATTCCACCAGTTCTCCAGAAGGGACCACCCTCTCTTTGCAGTTAACAAGACGTAGTCGTTGGAGGGGTCTTGGGAGTGGGTGTAGGCACCAAGGACAAGGCTTTGGCACAGTCTACATGCCACCAGCGTCTGGAAAAATATGATTATTTCTTTTTTTACATGCCATTCTTCTAGAAATACAAGCTACTCATCACTCACCCGAATCAACTTTAATTCAATGTCAGGGACACTTCTAACTTGAGAATAGCCAGACATGAAATGTCCTGCAGCGTTAAAATCCTTGCCATCTGCCCCATGTCGAATGGCCTCGAGTAACATGTAGCAGAGGCAAATGGCGTAGTCAAACACGATCGGGGCAATGTGAGTGTCGGCAAAGTCAATGATGCCACTGATGTCATAGTCCCCATCTGAGGATGGGGTGACGAGGATGTTTTGTTCATTGTAGTCCCCGTGAATGATCCCTGAATTGGATTTGAAAATCTTAGTTAACCAGAGGATTTGTGGAGAATGACTTGCAGACCTGACTCCAGGGTGGGGATCAATGGCACAACGTCCTTCTCGAAGGCAGTGAGAACACTGGTCACCAGGGCAACACGTTTTGGATCTTGGAGTACGTAAAGGAAGTTGTGAAGTTCAAGTGTTTCTCCTAAAATCCACAACGTCTTATGACTTTTTAAGACAGGGAGTTCGGACACTAATTCCTACATAAATGATAAAGTTGGCCAAAAGTATAGATTTGGAATCTGCAAATGTCAAATAGACTAAAACCTTGTTGATTTTTTGGGTTTGTGCCATGTGGAGTCCTGTCTTGTACAGTAGACTGTCTGAAAGCTTTGTAACTCCATACATGGTCATTCCTTTGACAAAAGTTAGTAGTCGGACCAAATGTTTGGGCTTGGTCGCTTCATTGTTGTTTCCTAAATTAAAACGTCGTGTTACTTATAGCATCGTTGCAAATTTGGGATTAGACCCACCATTCCCGTTTGCCTCTTCTGGAATCTGGACAACGACGAACGTGGACCCCTCAAGGGTATTGCAAGCGATTGGGCAAGCAATCCCATTTTTCTCTACGAAATTGTAGAATTAATCATCCAATTCATTCTCAAAGCGATATTATTCTGTTACATACTCAAATGGTTCAAAACGTCATGTTGGGCTTCTATATACCATGGCCTTGCTGAGTCCAAAGAATTTAGTACTTTCAAAGTGAATTTTGTTCCACTTTGGTTCTGAAAAGAAGATGAAAAGAAATAGGAATTTGTGGAAATCTATAGACTTTGTCTCTACCTCAACGCAAAAGTTTTTGTCATCATAGCTGTCCATTTCCTTGATGGAAGTTACTTCAATCCCAAAGTGCTCCTTGGCCAATATCTTGGCTTGTGCCAGGGACACAATGGGTTTAATCGTTTGCCCAGGTTGAAGTACAGACATCTTGACTGTGAAATTATTACTAAAAATAAATCACATGGAATAATGAAGACTAAAAATATATCCGTCCCGTCACTTGACACACATAGGAGTGAAGAAACCCAAGCACATTCATCATCATCACATCATTAGTTATCTATCGGGGCTGGATAGGATGGTGTACAACATAACAGCAGTGTGAGATTGAATCAATTAACTGTAACATGCATTAATTTACAGCTCTATTAAAAGTCTTGTATAATGAACATTGAATTACTCAAGTGTTAATACTTGAAACAATTTTAATAGCTTCATTCATAGGTTTATGTATGTAATTCAATTCCAATTTCATCTCTTTACTTGAATGAAATTAATTGGAACTTGTCATTTCGGCTCTTTGTGCCTGAGAACTGTAATTTTGGTTGTTTGAGAATTTGTTTGCAAGGGAAAATGCAGGGAGGATGAATGGGGACTGGGGAAGTTGAGACATATGATTAGGTATGAGACTCGTACTAAACTCCTAACGCCATGACCTTAATTAAAAACATTAAACATCTTCATATCTATTCAATGCACTACTGTTGTATCGTCATCCTTATTGTTTTCCCTAAAATATTCCTAAGAAGAAGCACAGAAACTATACTTGCCCCAACTTAACTGTGCTGTGAGCAATTATTATTCTTATTCCACACCAAAAGCAAGAAATAAATAAATTACTGACCAGTTTTTACGTCTCTCTCGGGTAATTATACACATCTATCCACCAAACCAACAAAGTTGATCACGATATGAAATGGCGATGAATCTTTTCTTACCAAAATGTAAGCCTGGCCGTAGTGGCGTATTAATGGCAAAAAAACTAGATTTGCATATATGCACGCAGTCACAGTTCGCCAAAAATGTAGTCGTAGACGTAAATCCTCTATTCTTTGGCAACAATTGTGGTGAATTTTCATCCTTGTACTCAGTAAGTACGTTACCTACCTTATTTTCGCAAAGATTGAGAGAGGACCAGTTGCATTACGAAGATCATTTATAGAATTGGATTGAGTGCGAAGGATAACTTCCAGAAAAAGGAAATCATCAAGTCAAAGTGTTTATTTTATGACTTCTTGTGGTACCTATATTGCCTCATGAACCTATAGTTAGATACAGTAGGAATGTTCTCCCAACATCAAAAGAAGTACTTCCCTTTTGTACTTGTTCTAATTTTAGGTGCCCATTTATTTTCTCTAAATTTTACATTGATATTACAAAAGTAAGTGGTGGACTTTGGTTTCTACTTTGTTTATTCTACCATAGGTTGCAATGGTCAATTGCGAAACCCCTGCAAGATAAACCAGTTCCGGTGTTCGGACGGCTCAAGATGTCTATCTACTGAGAAACTTTGCAATGGTAAGCAAGAATAAATCAAAGTGGAAGTGGTGGTGGACCTAATTAAAATGATTTTAAAGGCAAGAAGGACTGTCCTCAGGGGGAAGATGAGAAAGGTAAGCTTAATTCGTATACGCGTACCCATGAACGTAAAAGAGAAAAACTATTAATTGGTTTAAGGAAATGGACAGTGGGATTGCACAAAAACACTTTTGTCGCAGTCATGTCAGTAAGTATTTAGCATAATCCAATTGTGCAACATGGAATTGTGTAACTATTATGACTATTTCAGTCCCCAAAATGAGTTTCGATGTCGGTTTGGTGGGTGCGTTCCAAGATCTGCCATTTGCGATGGAAACCCAGATTGTTGGGGTAATTAAGCTTTGCAGTTTGGTTTAAAGTAGAACTTGGGACCCTTTTGTTACTCATAATCAGGAGCGACGGATGAGTCAACGGACACATGCTCTGGAAGAAAGCCCTCTCCTCCCCCTCCTGCAAGTGGCCAGACGCCAACGGCAACCAATAGTCCAAGACCTGTTGCGTCGAGACCGGTTCCACCAACGAATCCACCCCCATCTTCAATTCAGCGTCCATCTTCACCCAGTGCTCCTTCTTCTTCTGCAGGAACCTGTCCCCCAATAAACGACCATCCGGTCCTAGGATTCGACATACAGTGTCATAACAGACATGGGAAGCCCTTGGGGAACTGCTCAGAGGCTTCTCCCACAGGTTCTGAGGCTACTTACAGGTAGTCTTGAAATTATATGCCCACAAGTCCAACATCTAACAATGTAAAATTATATTTTAGGTGTGCCAAATACTTTCGACTCTCAAGTCTTGTCAGCTCCTCAACAAAACGGGTGTGTCAACCGAACGGACAGTGGACCTCAAGGCGACAAAATTTTGGCTGCAGTCTAGAGTGTGGCGTTGGTGGTCAATCCACTGTTGGCTTGGTTACAGGAGGAGTGGCCTCAACCAAAGGAAAATGGCCCTGGCACGTCGTAAGTATCCATCAATTCGCAAAGCTTCCGTTGGTTAAATTATTTGTAAAAATAGGCACTCTATCACGAAGACCCACCAAACTCAAACAAGTATGACTTGAAGTGCGGAGGGAGCCTTATAACTGCACAAGCAGTGCTTACAGGTAAGCTTAAGCCGAAAACATTTTTATTAGAAATTCAATTGAATTTCTATTTTAGCTGCGCATTGTGCCACAAGAAAATTCTCTGAGCTTGCTCTGTCCAACTCTGATATGAGAATAGCTATGGGAAAGTTTCACCGTAGCTTTACTAAACATGACAAAGGAGAGCAGTATCGAGGCGTGAGGCACATCGAAGTACATCACGAATACAATCAAAATACGCTGGAGAATGACATTGCAATTATTTTCTTGGACGAGGTCAGTTTGTGTAACTCTCAGTCCAAAGACGTGAAAGTAAGATTTCAAAAATGTTTCAATGTATAGCCAGCATTAGCTTCGGACTATGTGAGACCTGTGTGTCTCCCTAACGAACACCAAGGGGAAGATGTGCACGCTGGAAGAGAAGGCAATGTAAGCATGAGGACTTGATGCACTTATTTTGTGAGCTACAAATGCAATATCTATTGTTTAACCTACAGCTTGTCGGATGGGGGAGGACCAGTGGAGGAAAGTTTAAGGAACAATTGCAAGAAGCCATTATTCCAGTTGTAGACCCCCATGTAAGAATCATATTCCTCCATATCCAATAATTCACTTTATAAGACGCTTTTAATCATGCAGACCTGCAAATCCGCTCATCAGACATTTGCTTCCCTCGTTCGATTTTCCAATTTCTGCGCTGGCTACAGAAACGGAACCTCTGCATGTAAAAACCCTACCAATAATGATTTCTATGCGTTTTATTGACTTGACATTCGTATTTTTGCAGGCGATGGTGACAGGTCAGTTTGGTTTGTCATTACACAGAATGTGTACTAATAGTTTCCTCAATTCTACGTTATCCTTATGCCTTGTATAGTGGTGGTGGTTTAGTCTTCCTGGACTCTGACACAAGACGGCATTTTAACATCCAAGGAATTGTTTCTGCAGGGGTTGCGAAAAGTACAGGTGGTGGAGGATGCGAGGACAAGTACTACGCTGTATTTACAAAAGGTTAGATGTTTGGAATTAAAAATCGTGCATGTCAATCATTAACATTAAACTGTTGCAGTGGCGAAATTTCACACTTGGATTGAGACTAAGTTGGACCAATATTATCTACAATTCTAAAGACACACTCTGCCACGTAGTAAGGCCGAAGAAACTTTCATTGTTGCGTATTGTTAAATGTTGTTAAACATGACATAAGAGATGAAAGACGATGTTTTTGTACTATCTATACTGCTCAAATCTATAAAAGTCATATAACTTTTAATTGTCGTCTCACTTCTTGACATGATTTAAAATATCAAAAGATTAATTCTTCCAACGTTCATTCAGTTTAGGGGGTTGTAGCACAAGCACGCCATCCCACAATTACGTCTCAGCGTACCCCTCTTCATGGATTTCATGGAGTTGCGAACGAATGAATGAGTAAAAAGTGGGGCTGCTGCAGCGTGTGGCCTTGTGGTGCATTTGCATTTGTCCTTGTTTGGGATGCTCGCTTGCATGTCTTTATAGGGAACATAGCAAGCACCGCAGAAAGCCATTCAATGTGCAAATAATTAATTGGCTGTCACTCAAACTCCCCATATAACTCTGAGGTTCGAAACTCTTCTTCTAATCTGCTTGATTTCAATTGTTCCAAACCAGGATAGCAGTGATTAGAGATTACCATGGACAATGGACTCTTGTTTTATGAAATTATGTAAGTGACATAGAGTTAATTGATGCCTGGTATTATAATTCTCCGACTCAACCACTTGTCTCATGCATAACTAAATCCCTATATACCATTTCTACTGAATTGCCAGTCATCGTGCGCTCGTGATGACTACAGCGTCCAGCAACATAGTCCAAATCTCACGATGATAATAGGTTATTATTAACCTCCAACAGTCAAATTTAAACAAGATGACGAGGTTTGAAGTACCAAAAATTCTATTATCTTCATCATGTTGACATTGGAACCGTAGTACAAATAATTATTGTTCCAGTCTTTATACTTCATATTACTGTATCATAAAAACATCAAAATGTATAATCCAGGCAAGCATGTGAGCAAAGTAGGTACTTCATTCATGCATGAGATGACACGCAATATTTCCTCTTGCACGAAGGAGCAGATTTCATTTTTACTTCAATCAGTAACCTTCCAACTGGTCGCCCAGGAAAGACAAAATGGTTGTAGACTCTGCTGCAGATTCCCATGGCATTACCCATGCCTTCCTGACTACGATTCTCAAAGAAGAAGCTCTCCGGAAAGGCGTGGAAGATGTTCCAGAGGTTGTCTCGTTCAAGGTTGTTCCGGGGACCAAGCCGGGCGACAACTATATGAGTCTTATCTACGCGATTGATCTTGTAGTAAAAGACAAGACGAGTGGGGCATTACAAGACAGGCATTTTCTCATCAAATGCTACCCAAATCATCCCCAGCGACAAAAGTTTACAAACCAGACCAACATGTTCCATATAGAGCTTCAGGTGTACTCAAGGTATCTGTCTGACCTTGATCGATTGCAGAGGGAAGTGCTGAAATTGGATGAGAAGGACAGGATAGAGATCCCTTATCCTGGCTTCATTCATGGAGAATGTATTGACTACACTTCTCCTGAAGGTATGCCCTAAGAATCCTCTCGCTCGCAAGGGTTTAAAACTAAAATTATTGGACTTTAGGAATAAAGCTGGTGGATGACGAAGTGTCACTTCTATCCAACTACATTGTTATGGAGGACATGAAAAAAGCCCATGGCTACCGAATGACGAATCGACGGGAGGCTCTTGACCTGGACCACATGCGTCTGGTGGTAGAGGCTCTATCGAAAGTCCATGCTCTAAGCTGGGCGTATCGCCAACATGTTGAACAAGATATCGTTAAAAAATTCCCCTTCTTCCGAATGAATTTGACGGACGAGTTAATGGATCAATGGCGTCAAGTAATGGTGGGAAACATTGATCAAGCCAAAGGCATCTACGATGAGGCGTTGGGTCCCGGAAATGACCTCAGCAAGGGAGCGGAGAAGTTTAAAATGTACCAAAAACTCATTTCTGACTACATGCTAGGAATGATCGATGTTAAAGAACTGTCACAAGTCTTTCGAGTTCTGCCTGCCGCAAACGATAAGAAATTTGGCAAAGGTGACTTGGAAACCCTTGGTAAGTATCCCTGGCGCCTTCTTACATCCGTCGTACTAAAGTTTCTATTTTCAGAACCCTGGAAAATAATCAACCACGGCGATTGTTGGTCTAACAATATGCTTTTCAAATACGACCCGGAGACAAAGAAACCGGTCTCCATCATTCTCGTGGATTTGCAAATGCCGTCAGAAACCTGCGTGACGAACGATTTACAGTACGTGATGTACTCCAGTACATCACGATCTTTTCGAAAGGAACACATGAGTGAATTGTTGCAGCTTTACCATGACAAATTCAATCATCACTGTAAACTGTTGAAGACAAAGAGTCTCCCCGGTTTCAATATTGAGTCCCTGAGGTATCGCTTCCACCTGACCAAGCCGTTTGGATGCTACATGGCCTACAATCTCCTTCCGTAAGTACCGTGATATGATAGAAATTAAGTGACTAATTAATTCTTCTTGTCCTTCCTAAAGTATAACTCTTAAGGAGGAAGAAAAAGTTGTCAATTTGGAGGAAATGGGAGAGGATGTTGATGTCATGACGGCCTTCTCAGATATTTGCAGCGGAGGAAGCGGCAACTCTGTCTACAGAGACAGGATTATTGGGTTGGCCAAAGACATGTTTGACGATGGCATCTTTTGAACAATTTGGTGAATAAATTTTGAACTCTGTTCAGACATATTCTTATATGTATAGGTACATCCTTATGATACTTATGTTCATCCTTATTCATCATCTCATGAAACTGCAAACTCCCTTTGAGACAAGCCAAAATAACACCCAGCCTTGGTTTTTAATTTTTTATTAATTAATTGTTGGAACACAAACTATCTACTAAACTTTCTCTAAATCTAACACGAACGAACAAAACATGAAAACGATAAATAAATAATGCTTTCTCGAAATTTATAACATGAAGCAAACTTAACTAACGACTATGTTTTTTTAACGAAAGTGCACAATTTCGAATTCTTGGTAACTAAATTATGAAGATATCTATAACAATGACAATGTTACATAGATACCTATATACTTTTGTGTAGTAAGGTACGATATTTAAGTAGGACACAAACAATTAAGTAAATACACGGGCAAAAATAAATATAATAAGAATGAAGATGAAATCTATTTGCAATAGGAATCACGGTACCTCTGATTTTATAAGGGGTATACACTAAAAGATCTTTGAAGAAGCACTGCGACACGTAATTATTACTTAGTTGATTAAGATAGATAGATCATTGCTAGTAATTAAGAACAAATAGCAAAAATAAGAGAAAGAAGCTGAGCGATGGTTTTGTACTTATTGCCTAATAAATCTATATAAAAGTGGTAGTTTGAAACTCATTTCTTGACATAAATAAATAAATAATATGCAAACTAGGAAATGTAGATACCGATCAAAGTCTTTTACATCAATTGTCTAACAATTGTTTTCTCCTTTCGATCCAAGACACGACAGCCATTGTTGGAATTCTTGTGCATGGAATAGCTCCCAGAATGTGAAAATTTCCTCCCACAGCGATTGCACTCGAAGGGCTTCTCTCCTGAATGAAGTCGCTGGTGTTCCTTTAAACAATGAAGATTGAGATTATAGCACTCCAAATATTATAGGTTTTTGTGTGGAAGAAGATTACACTTACTTTCAAATGATGCTTGTGTTTAAAGGCCTTGTCACAATTGTTACAAGCAAAGCGTCTCATCCCCTCAGCAGCACCAGATAAATGGCAATTTCTCACGTGTCTTTCCAAGCGAATGCTGTCGGGGTACTTCTTCCCACAAACATTACATCCCTTTAATTTAAAAATAATTAGTTAGTTATTTTCTTACAATTTAGTAAAGGAAATAGTAGTAGGGTCTTTACCTCTGCGATCTCGGAGGCCGGACTGATATTAGAATTTGAATCCACAGTAACGTTTTGGGGGTAGAATTGTCCATCGCCCTCAATGTCCTGGTGTGCGTGCTTGTGATTCGCCGCAATGTGCTTTATGAGTCGCTTTTCAGTGCTGAATTTAAGGCCACAATGAACACAGCCCCATTGGTTTTCCTTCACTGACCTATTGATGTCAGAAAGAGAGGGGGTAAGTTGAGAATGTGACAAAACGTGTGACAAATTAATTTCCAAAAACTTACAATTTCCGTTTTCTCGAAGAACGGGTCGACATTGGTTCTAGCTGAGGGATGAGAGGTGATTTCCTCATGTCCGGACTCAGACCAGAAGAAGTGTAAGAAGTTGCCAGAGAGTTAACATCCATGTAGTCCATCTTGGGCATGGGATCCATGGAGTAAGCGAAATGAAAGCCAGAGTCAGGGACAAGACCATTTGGAACAAACCCTGTCGGAGATTTGTCAATGTCCATTTGAGACAGTGGAAGGATGTGGGAAGGGTCGGGAGGGATGTGAATGAGACAGGCTGCATCATCAGCCACCATTCTGTTGCCAGCAAGAGAAGGGAGTAGAAGCTCATGAGGATGACCCTGGGTCAAAGAGGAAACTGTTTTGAGTTCAGAGTAGATTGTGGAACTTGATGATGATTGAGTCGAGGAGGTGGAAGGAGAGGTTGGATCAGTTGCGTATTCCGTCGTCGTGTGAACAGTCGTGGGTGGGTGGACAGAGTAAGGCATGTTGTTGTGATGGAAGGGGGCAATGAGGTGGGTGTGGTCCAAGTCTTTGTTGAGATCAAAATCCACTTCAAAATCCCAACTACGCATCATTGGAACAGGTTTGTACTCTTCCTCAGGGGTTGGATAGTCCACCTTGATGGGGGTGGAGTAGGCGGGGGGAGG
>JAQIWU010001832.1:0-14494 GCA_034696445.1 Isotomiella minor
TACTTGAAGCCCTTTTAAGATTTATGGCCTGTACTTGCATGATTTTACAATGACGAATCGCAAGGAGCCATATTTCCTTCTTATCTTTGGTTCGTTGGTACATAATAAGTCCCAGGTCTTATGCTCCAAGTGAAACGTCTAATAACCGTGGGTTGGTTTTGTGTGGGGGAGTGAAATGAAGTAGTCGAATATTGAATTAAAGTTCAGTCAAGAGGGAGAAAGTAGGTTGATTGAGGTAGAGTAGGGTAATTTTAGAGTGTGATGTTATTGATGGTAAGGCAAGCTTACTCTGACAGCCAGCCATTCATTTAATAGTCATCATACTTTAATTGTGCATGCCTCAATTCCTCTCCCTTTAAGTTCTATACCATCATAAAACGTCAGTTTCGTTGCCTACAAGTGTGCAAGCAAACCCTGCAGCAATAGCAATGTGGTTCAGGATAATTGATGTAAAATAATAAAATCTCTAAACCCTGTTTCTTTCCTCAATTCTAGTTTCTAGCGCAACACGTTCGTTCTCTTATTAGCATGTTTGTTTGTTTACTTGATATGGATCCGGGAGTGGAGGAAAGGCAAGAGGGACTACATGAAATGCATATCTATTTGCGAAAGTGGTAAGCGAGAATGAGATTTGCTTACCTATAGAGAGCATGATTTACACAAGAAGAAGAAGAGTAAATTGAAGAAAGCCACTTGCTTGTTGTGTTGTTATTGTAACAAGTCTATTTGAATGGAATACGAATAAGTAAGTCAGACTTCCTTTTCATTCATTTCCCTTCCTCGCCCAGTCACTTTCACTCAATTTCTCAATTCCGGTAGTCTCTCCCTTTTTCCTTTCCTTTTTGTATTTGTATGCACACATACATATTCCCCCTCTCACTCGTCATTCCTTTCCTTTTTCGCAACTTTCACTGTCTTTTTCCTTCTTAGTTTCTTATCCCCTCTGGAAATGATTCTAGATTAGCTCCTTCCTGCTTGTTTGGTTTAATATAAGACGGTTTACTCTGCACCACACTTGGTTTATATTGCTGTGGCGTGGTGGAACAGGATACAGAGTGAAAGTGGGTAAGAGTATCCTCTGGAAAGTTTCGACGATGCGTCTCTCCACTACTTTCCCTGGTTTCATTTCATCCTACAAGGATAAGCCCTTGTGCAACTGACTGAATTGATCATGAGAAAGAGTAGGTCGACTTCGTGAATTAAGAATGTGTCGTATGAATTAGACTGTGGTGAGGATCGGAGAGAGAAAGTGGCAGTAGAATTAAACCACCACCGCAGTTTGTCTGGGGATAACGTATGATGTCATAAACAAGAAAGGACACTTACATTGAACGCGGAGTGGAAATACGTTGCTGACTGTGGCTCCGATTATGTTGGACGCCTGGCATGTATAATTTCCAGCCGATTTTCTTGTTACCAGCTGCAACACCAAAGTTTGGTTGCTCAGAATGACTCCAGCTGTAACATTGTGCTGTAATTGACGATCCTGGAGGAGAGGAGAAAGCAGAAAACAAGAGTGTATAAGTGAATGAAACAATGGCAGAGGTACAGAATGGTTATGGTTCTTGTACCTATCTATTTACGTAATCTTGTGTACTTCTGCTCTGACCACACTTAAATTAAGGAGGACCCATTTTCCTCTTATTTATTTTTACACACATTTCTGTTTCTGCGGCTTTCAAAATAAACGTTGGAGGACAGAGATGCCTGAACTCTAGAGCAATGATTATATCTATGGTATTCTGTTTCCTTAAGACTTCTTTCCTTCCTCAGGTACACTTTATTTTTACGTATCAATGCGCATAGGTGGGTAGATATCTAGCATAGAAATCATTGCTTTCTCCACTAACGGTTATATATTCTGTTAAAAGGTTCACATAGGTATTCATTCATGGTTCATTAAACTCTGTCCATGTGCATTATTCACTCTTGTTAGACGACAGCCGTTGATAAAACATCAATATCAGCTTTCTTATTCTGTCCCTCGTCTTTTCTCGACAAACAATGTGCATTGCAATGGCCAAGCATTTTGATATTTTTGTTTCAGACAGACATGCTAGGTTTTGTTGATTTGAGATAGAAAGAATACAACGATCGCTTTGCGAAAAGAGTCAATTTGACGGAATGGAAAACGGAATTCAGCATTGAATTGATATAACGTTATTGTTTTTTTTTGGAGAAACTGTGGAACTCAGGAACCTTCATTTTGTGACAAATTCTAGAAAAGTATTAGTTAGTTAGAACTTACGTTAAACATCCAGGTCAACTTATGTATTGGAGGATTTGAACGAATGTGGCATTCAAAGTACACGTCGTCACCTTCCTTGATGCCATCCTTCAGTAAGGGCGTTCCCAACTTTAGTGAAGGCAATGGTGGATCTGAGTAAATTTTAAAAAATGTGAGGATATGGCCCACTGTAATTACCGGATGGTTGAGACAGGCTGAAAAAGAGTTTGCAAAGAGGAGAGTATGGGAATGCAAAGTGGAAAAATAGGGACGCTCATTTTTCGCAGTTTCTGAAGTGGGAAAGTAAGGAACTATGGTTTTCCTGTCAAGCAACTAGTTCCACTAACGAAAAATAATGTCCCGCATTTACTCAAGGAGAGAGTCTTTTTCCTTGGATATCTGGGTTCAAAATCTAAGGGAGAAAGGGGAAAGTGGAATGAATGAATGAATAGGTAAATTGGAAAATCTCAGTAAGCAATGTGGGAGAGCGAGAGGAACGGACATAAGTAGAAGCGTGTAGATTTATGGTTGTCTTACACACGACATGAAGTATCCACGAGTCCTCCACAGAATTTCTCGGAACCCAAGGATTCTCAGCTCGACATGTTATTTTTTCTCCGTCATCATCAAGCGAGGGAACCAGGCTTAAGCTACTCCTCGTTATGTTAGTCTCAACTTCATCAGTCTCGCCGGTTGAACCCATCCCAACCTGTCCCAGTTCATTGGATGAGTCTTCATCTTTCTGCACATTTTTCACAAAACCAACAAACAAAATCATCATCGTGAGTCAGCCAACATTATTCTTCAAATTGAGAAAATACGGATAAAAGAAAAGAGTTCCATTCACTGCTTTCTCCTGCTTTCTCTTCTCGAATGCCAACGTCAGATGATAACATGTCATGCCTGCCTTTGACAATCTCTCTCTCTCTCAAATACCTAACCACCACCACCGCAGAGTCATGGCAGGGCGAACCTACGGTTTACGAACTTGGCTTTCATTCAATTATGCAGAGCTTCCCTCATAATATCTATCTTCCTCTTGCTGCATGAGTGCCCAGACGTTGAATGACTGACCTCAACCTTGGGTAATTGCTCCAAAAACCACTTCTGCATGTGCCTTCAAAATGCAGAGCACATCATCTCACATATCTAAGAGACTGGATGAATAAATGACGACGTAGATAAGGACTGCTTTTTTAAACCCATTGGGAAAGTTTAAACTCACAATCAAGCTAACCGGAAATTTTTTGTTTTCTTTACGCCAACATTCAAACTGACGAGGAGTGAGGAACTTGAATGAATGAGTGAAGGCATTGAAGCATGTTTCAAGTACTCGGAATTGCAGGTAATTTGGAAAGTGACTGAGTGAGTGAGTGAATGAAAATGAGACTAATTTACATATGAAACTCCCCTAATTGCCAATTAGGAATGGGATTCTACTTTCACTTTCGCTTTAACTCCCTCGTCACTTGGAGAGAGAATGTGGCGCCTGCCTCTCTAACTTCTTGAGTAAAAAATTCAACAAACCTATTTAATTCTTCCCGATTACTCCGTCTTCTTCTCTCTCCATAATTAGTGAGTGAAAGTAAAGAAAACTCCGAACTAAACACATAAAAGTCTTACGCATGATGTACTCAAGGCCCTACCCGGAATTTGTAATTTCTCCCTTCGAGAGACTGACGTTCCATACATTTTCCCATAGTCCGTCTTTTAAGGAATCCACCAAGAACAGGGACAAAAGGATGCATGTACTTACCACAATTTGAATACACTGATTTCAATGCAACTGCAGACAAAAAGGAATACTGCAGGAAAGGAAGTTTTGTTTTCATTTTTTCAAGCCGTAAAAGCGATTAATGAATAGTACCCATACGGGAAAAGGAGGATACCATCTGCTCCCTGCATATTAATGCGTGCAATTAAGACAGAGTTGTGCTTTCCCTTTTAAGGCCGAAAAATTTGAATGAATGTTATAACGATAACAATACATATATTGCATGCGGGTAGTCAATTAGGTGGCTGGATGAGACACGACAGCTGGACAATTCCATTATGTGTTCCGCTGTATTAATTTTTCCCTTAATTTTTATCATGCAGAATGATAACAAAATTAGCATAGTGTTCTAAAGCTAAAAAAAAGTATGACACCGTTCTCGTGGGAACGTAAAGTGAGGCAATTTTTTGAAAGTGTGGTAAAACATTCCCTCAAGAGATACCTTATCTCCTCCTTTCCCCGGCCAATACAAAGGAGGTAGAAATCGATGAACCGATTACACTACATTATAAAATGTCACTATTTGTATGCAATGGTGGTGAGGTTGAAGGAAGAAATGGGAAACTAGGAGAATGGGTGAAAAATGGGATAGAAGTACATGACACACTTAAGAAAAATCTGCTCCACATTCATTCACATTCAAACAAACAGGAGGGTGGTACAGACATATGTAAAGTAAATGGCATGAAGGGAACGAGGGTTGAATGAAGGAAGAGGGCCATCCCACACTTCCCCCGCAATTTGTGAATTTGTCTCCCCAAAAATGATTTAGAAACTAGAAAACTGTGGGAGAATAGTGCCAACAGGAGCTGTGAGCCACACACCCTAGATACCTTCCACCTCAGCCTTGTGTGTGTGTGGATGTGATCTGATATGTGATGTGAAAATGGGATAAAATTATGGGAAGTAGTATGAAAAATTTATGACAGACATGTGGAAGACATTCCCAATAATACCATCTTGTCTCCCTCCTTCGCTTTCTCCAAATGCCCTCACTCACTCATTCCATACCATTCTTTCTTTCCCCCTCTTCCTTCCTGCCTCCCACTTTCACTTTCACTTTCCCAAGGTGTAGGACGTGCCGGTCTACGTTCAATTCCTATTTGAAATATTGCAGTTTATCTGTCCGCTTTCCTGTCTCTTCTTTCAAAAGAAAGAAAGAAAGGTGTTTGTGTCCTCTGTTGAACAACTTCTTCTTCCCCATTCGTTTCTTCCACTTCCCTTCTTCCTTACACCACCAAATCCTCTAACCTCGGATGTGTTGAGGAGAAGGATTCCACAGTCGACATCCACATGTCACCAAAACAAAATGGAGTGGAACAAACAGCTAAGGAGGAAGCCATTGTGCCCAGAAAGTAGTATTTACCATTCCTTCCTGTCCAGTTATTTGGCGACAGAGAATGAGTGGATCAAATCATCACTTTTACCGATACTTTATTCCACTCTTATCCTCCTTTCCCTCCCTTAATGCCACCTCTCCTTACACTTTATGCTCTCAGCTTGAATGAACATAAGGCTTTTTCCGATCAACAGACATATCAGTTTCCCCCTCCAAGCTCCCATTGTTTAAGGGATAAATGGGAGGAGTGGAGAAATATGTACACGTCACCACCTCAATAATAAAGTTGTAAAATAAGTGTGAGAAACTAAAATGACGAGTTTCCTCTCAGCGCATCACGAAGGGAGAGAGAGAGACCATCAATGGCACATCCTCGTATCTATCTGTCATCAACAGGAAGGAAATGAAATGAGGTATCTAGATGGAAAAGACGTAAGGCCGTGTGCGATATATCCTTATGTAGAAAGAGCAAAAATTGGAGAAAAGAGAAAGGGAGAAGAGAAGTTTTTCTTACGAGTATATTGACATCAGTTAGTTGTCTGTTTCCCATCCAAAAAGTTATCATGGCCTGAGGTCTACTTCCCGCAGCAATACATTCAATCTGGTGTCGCTGATTTGCCACCAGCCGGTCCACTTGATTGATTCGAGTCGAAAGGGGTCTCACTGTCAAGAGAAAATAGTTATTACACAAACACCGAAAAACCCACATAAAGTAAGTATACTACTACGGCTCTACTTTCACTTTCTCTGCCCACTCAACCGGTCACTCACTATCTGCCCCAAGAAGAACCATCTCAATTCCTTGATGATGCTCATTGTGTACAATATCAACATGAATCACCACCAGCAGCATTTATTGGTTTTCTCTCTTCTTTTGGCTTCTTTTTGTCCCTTCCCTTCTTTTCTATACTTTGATGATTCCTTCCTAACCTTTCATTATTGCTCCTCCATTCTTCTTCTGCCTAAAACTTATGAATTCTGAACAGCGGGACTTCTCAAGTATTTAGAAGAAAAAAGAATCAACCGTTTTCGCCTTTTGGCTACTCTCTCTGATATTACGTGGACATTCACGCTCATGAAAGTTTGAAAATTACTTAATTGTGAAAGCTGCCGAAAGCTTTTGTGCCCAACTTTCCTCTTCTATTCTGTTAAGTTACGACTCTACGTCAAGGGGTAAATTAAAATAACCGGAAGGTAAAAATGAGGTCATGAGTCAAGTCGGCGATCCATTATTTGTCCCTTGTCCACTCTTTCTCACTTGAAAAAGTTGTTCCAAATATATTTCTACGTCTTGTGTCAATAAATAACTGTAAAGGAAATAGAAAAAGTGTAAGTGAGTGGAGTACTTTATCCATTTACAGAAACTATTTTAGGCTTCTCCAGTGTGTCATGTAATCTAATGTAATGCAATGTAGTGGCGATATATATGTTAAAGTAGAGAACAGTTACAAGTAGGGACTAACGGTCACAAACTAAAGTTTGGAGAGGAGCTGAAGTAAGACCACTTTCCAAATCCGATTGGGTTGATAAGGCGCTGAGGGCTAGTTACCAAGTTTGCAAAGTTGATTAACTAGTTTACACTTTGAGCCTTTATAACAACACTGCAAAGAGTTTCTTTTTCGCTTTCACTTTTTTACTCACTCGGGGGGACCCATTACATTTCAACTGACAAGGTACCTACGCAAGGTGGACGGACGGGAGTGAAACTTTCTCTCCTTTATTCCATTTTCACATGCTGAGAAGATTAAGGCCTCACTGAATTACACTCTCCCTCTTATTTCCCTTGGATAAATTACTTTTCATCGTCCACGAAGATTGATTCATAATTATGGATACAAAACTTGGAAATGCATGGATTGAATGCAAAGTTTCATTTAAAAGTTTAATGTGTTTATATCAGTTTGAAGTACGAGAAGAAGCATGCAGTTTTCACTATATACTTTCCTAGATTTTGGAGGATAGAATTTTGGAGGAAATCATTTCCTTCATTAAAACTTACAGTAAAGTTTAAGACGCAGCGTGGCAATTAAAGGATCAGTCAGGTTGGAGTTTGAGGCGATGCATGTGAAGTTGGATCCATAGTGCTCCCTTTGAACTTGGGACATTTTCAGCTTCTTAACCGAAAAACCACCATTTTGACGAATAATTGGTTCTTTTGATCCTACCACCTCGTCTCCAATCCTCCACTCAAGGTGAGGGCTGGGCTTTCCTACAAAGGGAGAAAGAAAGAGGACAAATGTAAATCATCAAAAAAATCAATCTGAATGTGAAAATTTCATATTTTGTCTTCCACTTTTATTCCCTCATGGCTCCCTCCATTCTCTCTTACGCAATACATCATTTCATTTCAAGAGTCAATTTGCATAACTTCACCATCACGACTTTTCACCATCTGAATATCAAACCGTGTACGGCATCCAGGCCTCCTTCCTTCCTTTTTTATCCCGGTGACTTACTTTTTCTTCCTGGAAAGAGAGCGATTTTCTCCACGTGACGGATGCGAGTGTAAAACGTCTTCAACAGAATGGAGGAATATCAATTTGCATACTAGGTATCAATTTCAGAGTGTATGAGGAATAGCGAATGAAGGTCACTTGTTCGTCTATGCACCACGCGCCTATCGTATCTCCTTTTATTACTGAACAGAATACGCTTTTAGGAGTTTCAAGTTACTAACATCCATGAGGAGAGTGACACAAATATACGACTTCTTTGTCTTTCAATGGAATCCAAAAGAATTGAATTTCTGAAGTTGAGCAAATGTATAAAAACAAAATTTCTTTCATTGATGAAAAGATAATGGGGTAAAATTGTCTGCACTAACAAAAAAGCATCAAGTTTGTGAAAAAATAAACTCTAACAAATACGTACATCTGAAATGCAGTTGTCCTCATATTATTTACATGAAATATTCCCCAGGCAACTTTTTCGGAAACGGTTTCTTGGAAGAGGGACTTGGGGTGTGTTGAGGAGAAAGGAAAGGAAGAAAATATACAATGTTGACAAGCAGAGGAGCAATTCAGTTATACTGTCATGCTCTGATTCATCCTTCACTTTACGAATACCTTATTAGTTTTCCTTCCTTGTCTACTGCCATTCCTCCTCGTTCGTTTAGAACGAGGACAACTTAACTTTCACCCATCTGACACACCAGAGAGAGAAAGAAAAGAGAAAGCAGAGGAAGCGTAAAGGCAGAAAATGACAAGATAAGTCCCTTCCACTTTCCCTTCTTCCTTTCACTATGTCTTCCCTTCCCCGTCGTATACATACATACAACAATTGCTCCCCTGCTTCTTTCCACAACCCTTTGCGACATCAGAATTATTAAATTGCATTCCTGTAGAGTTCACTGCACGCGAGAGATTGTGAGAGAGAAAGTCAGGGACCGATCTTATTAATTCATCTCAAATGTAGGTAGGTACCTGCAAGCTTATACTTATACTAACTTAACAGCATGGTGTCATGACCTCTAAAATTAATAGCATGAGGAACGGAAAGTAAGAGTAATTATCATCGTTGAGTCCTGAAATAATAGACGGAGGAATATCTCTGCAGATTTGCAACAGCTTCTACTGCAGGGGTGCTAGTGGTCAATGCGGCGTTTATGCGTTTCAGAATAATAATACGTGCTGATTATTGCATGTCGTGGATTTGGATTTTAACAAGAAGTAGGACAAACATTAAGATGAGATTATATCACTCCCATTAAGCTAGGTTAATGTCACTTGCTTCAGATTTCTCAAAGTAATTTCCCCTCTTGCAAATATTCGTTAAGTCCACTAGCACCAGCACTTTCACTCGTTTGAGTAGATGACTTTGAGAATGCTTGCTACACTCTAAACACAATTTCACCCATTCATATTCCCTCACGCTGGTTCTGCTGTAGAAACAAGAAAGTTGTTATGATTATTGCCCCACACTACTTAACTCAATGCTTGCTACACAATAAATCCAAAAGAGCAACGACTTGCTTGCTTCCTTTTAAAGAAATGAGACATCACGGCTTTCTCTTCTCCCCTCCTCAAAACTATTATGAACTGAGGAAACACATTAGCGTTTCACCTTTATGTTTACACATTTTTGTTAGTTGCTTACAGAAAACTTTTTACACGTGCTCCATTTCAGATGAGCGACAACGAGACGGTCTTAAAAATTGTTAAAGGGCCAAGTATGAGTATCAACATTACACTACCTTCTATACGTTTCGTGTTCTGTGGCAGAACTATTTTATTCAATTCCCTCACAGTCTCCTTCCCTATAGTCCAGTTTAAATATTCAAAAGTATTAAGCTCTCTAGCTTTTGGTATTGCTCGTGTCCATGAAGAAAGGCAATTGTTTACAGCAAGACGTCGTTGTTAATGGTATTGCTTCTTGCTACTATATTTGCCCCACTATCATCTATATTTACGGCCCTTGTAGTCCTTTTAATCTCCAGTGTTAATCACTAATAAAAGCTTAATGTCACTCTGTCTTGAACATGAATGAGATTGCTTTCCTCTACGACACGACGGTCTTTTCATTCATAGTATTTGTAACGTCATCCCGAAAGAAGTAATGGTTACTGCAACTCTTCACTATCTAACCTATAAGGAAACTACAGTAGCAGCAGCAACATATTGCATCTTGCAGACACGTTTTATGTTATGTGCTTATTTGTTTCCTTCGCCTGGTTCCGAAGAGGAAACGTACGTATTAATATCACAAGACTGTCAGTCGAAAAGCAGCAAGGAGGAGAAAGGCATACGCAAGACATAAAGTTCCTGAAAAGTAATTTTGTTTGAGTCTATAAAATGTGTGTCCATAAAATTATGCAGACAAAGATGCAACCCTCTTGCTGTCAGGTCGTTTTGTTGATGCACATTTGCAAGAATGAGAAGAAAAGTAGAGCCCAACGAACGGTGACGTTTCATGCACAATTGCACACCTTCGTTAATTGTTCTTTATTTCACTAAATAGGTAACTGTGTGGGAGTTAAACCTTATTTTGTGAGCATCCTCATAAACCAATTAGTCAATTGCACAGGGGGCTGAGCTTAGTTGGACTACTTAATTTCTATACATTCTATAGATGATCGATACCCCGAGTAACCCCATTTGAGTTGTCTATATAGTTGAGGATTACGTCAGTAGCAGCGGTGGAAGGTGGTTAACTAATACTATGCCTTATTTAACGAACCCGTTGAACCAAACTAAACCAACTCAATGAAGCACCTGAACTTCAACAACAACTTTAACTTTCACCCATCCTCGCGCAGTTAGTCAGTGGAGGAGTCGCTCAATGTGACTGATTGTGTGAACCTTAGAGAGAACGCTGATACTGCTGAATGAAATGTTGAGGCATGTTTGGACGTACGTGGGTCCCATCCACTTCAATTACTCTCTAACTTTGTGACTTTCACTTGAATGACTTTCCTATTTCTACCTGCTCCTCTAACTAACCCGTAAATAACTTTTTTTCTGAAACTCCTCAAAGTTGGTAAGCAAACGAAAGGAACAAAACGTACGACATGTTCGCTGCTTTTGCTGTATATTTTGTCAAGAGTCAAATACCAATGCAAAAATCAAAATCCAAGTCAAATCCATGCCAGGTTAAGCTTCTGACGTGGAAAATTATTATCCTTCATCCAGAAATATGAACACTTGTTAGGAAGTTCTACTTCAATCTTGGTGTACCTCCACTAAAAAATTTCCAAGCCGTGATTTAAGTTTAAAATAAATAGAGTGAAGGTACGTTAGACTAACAGTTCAGAGGCACCTACTAGTCAACAATTTGCGCATTTATGTTGGCTATTCTAATGCAAAGTAGATACAGATGGGACTGCATCTTCCGAGTTTTCCTTCTCCTTTGTATATTCTCACTGCAGCAATCCAATAAGGCGAAAAAACGAAATGAAATGAAGGGAAAGGAAAAGAAAGCAAAAGCACGTCATTTACGGCATTAAACTAATAGCCTCTTCTCTTTTGTTGTTCTTTCTCGCAAACTGAAAGTTCGTCTTAATCCCATTTCGGTATTTTGTTTTGTTTGTAAAATTTAAGCAACAGGACAGCTTACTTTGCTGATGTCACTTTTAAGATCACAAGAGAAAGAGAAAGTGTGAAGAAGGTTCCTTCCTTTCTAGCCAGGGCTCTACAATATGGTGTTGCGGGACAAATTTGATCATTCTTGGCTAGGCCTAATAGTCTAAGCTCCCTTTCTTCACTAACGAACTTATAGTCATTTCATTTTCTTTATGTAACTCTAAAATAAAACTTGCCAACTAAAACATAAAGCCCAAGTTTCTTTACTCTCTGACGTGTACAGTAAGAAACAACAATCGCACTCAAAGGTCCCACTCCCTGCTTTATATAACACTGCGGAGTTGAGCTTATTAAGGATTGCTACATAAAGGCCCCTACTCCTTTCATCTAATTTGCATAAGGAGAGAGAGAGAACAAAGTGCAAGACAAGAAGGGGTGTGGTGGTGAGTAGCAGCAACCAAACCTGAGGAGGAAAGACCGCACGCTAGGAAAAGAAGGCTCTTTTTGAGTCTGTAGAAAGTAAGAACAAGAAATCATTATTCGGCTTGTCGTCTTGTTTCTTTCTCTGATCTTCTCACCCACCACCCTTCCTTTCATCCACCCGAAAGAAAAATATAAGACTTAGGCCCAACCAACCAACCACAAGTAGAGAAAAAGTATAGAGACTTGTTCATTCTTTTACAGTTAGCTGTTTTACCCTTGTTTCTTCCCTCGTTTTCCTTGATGCAGGACAAAGTGAAAGCTCTTTCATCTAAAAACTTTTAATCTGTTCCAAGCAACAGAGACACACTCGGCAGATGTAACTAGTAGGCGCATTACTACTCATTTCTTGGAATTCCAAGAAACATTTGACCTGATGAAGCAACTGTTCACCTTACTTGCCATACAGCTTCCTGGAGATTCTACAACCAGGTAGTTCTGAAGAGATACCTGGATTGTCGTATGTAAATAAATAACCACTAACTTGTTCTGATCCAGGAGGAAGCAACCGAGGGAGGATTGTGTACACGCAGGAGGCGAGACGCACAACTTCTGACATGCAATTTGTCCAGCACTCGTGGTCTCATTTAGCTGGAGCACAGGCAATACGGAAACGTCGTATAAATTCTATGAGTTGAAGAAATCTAATTCCACAACCACAAACACGTTCCTTTGGTGGATGACAGTGAATTACGTAATTCTATCCTTGTGTGTGTTGGGAGAAAATCAAAGTAACTTCATCCAAGACTCGCAATCCTTGCGGGATTTCTCTTCTTTCATTTCTTAACAAAAGTAATGGTGCATGTAATAAAATTATTTTGCAGGATGAAGAAAGGAAGGGGAGAAAGTTGGAAACTTTTTGGAAGTTGTTATCCCACATTATGTTAGTTATGAAGCAGAAAGACGATGATGAAGTTGGTCGGAAAGGGTGAATTGCATCTAGACTGAATTTATACGTTATATAGCTGCCAAAATAATTACGAATTTCATCATCCACCACATCACTCCTAGTTATCCAAGGCATTACATCACATTTATCCGTGTTACTACAATTATTTTGAGGTCCTGGGAAGAATAACAAAAGAAAATCCTGTACCACTTCGATGTATATGACCATAACTTCGTGCACACTGCTGGAATTAACAATATATTGTTCCCCCTTTTTTTTATTTCCTGTCCGTTCCTTCTGATGTGAGTTGAAGATAATATGCAGCACAATTGTGGATGTTGTGAGAACTGTGATTGAAATGGAGGTAGAATGTTCCCACCTATCGTGACCCAGCAGCCACTTTGTTATCTTATAATTCTTTTGTACCAAGAAAGTTTTTTGGGAAACACTTTCATTTGTGACGGAAGACTTTGTTACATTTCATAATGTAGCAATATGAGACGTCTTGCTTACAATTGTTTGTGTGCCTATACAAAGCCTAATTTTTTGGTGCATAAAGTACTTAATGTTACAAAAATTGAATTTCCTGGAGAAAGTTGCTATCGTCTTGGATAAATGTGACTTAATTTCACACTTTGGAGCTCAACCGGTACCCTTATCAATAGACCACAAGTTGCGTTTAGAAGTGCTGAAAGGTAGGACTAACAAGTTTATTCGTGCAACTTCCATGCTTATAAGATTTATCTAAAGCTGAGGTGTCCAATTAAGATTTGTGTAGAATGAAAGTTGACCATGTAAAAATACTACCATAAGAATTTTGGCTACTTACAGACACTTTCTCTCTTTTCGTCAGAGTTGGTCTCAATAAAAGAATACCAAAGCATGTTTTTGTTTCACGCACTACCACAGCCTCAGTTTTTGTGTTGGGTCAAATTCTTCATTATCATCACGCCATCCAGATTTCGTGACACCCATGCATGGCCAAGAAATTGCTTTGATTTCGAACATGCATGCAAAGTAGGAGGAAATAAAGTGCTTAGAAATGAAACGCAGGTGCATTAAATAAATTAAGAGGAGCAACTTTCACTCCAAGGAAAATGAAAGAAAAGTAATTTAGGGGTGAAATTATTTGGACGCGTGGGTGGTGGGATGGGTTTCGCTCTTGTTTGTTCTTTTGAAAACTTTAACACGGACGTTTCCTGCCCGATACTGCGATAGATGTTAAATTTATTTTTAGTAGAATATGGAAGAGCAATTTCTATTTTAAGGAAATGTTGGGAAAATAAAAACATAGTTATTTAAAAACCTTGAGAAACCTTTGTACATGTCTTTAGAATGCAACCAACGTGCACGCACCAAACTCAAGGTTAATAACAACGTTTCTTAACTACGAGATTAATATGCAGGGAGTCGTCCATAATGCCCTTGGATTAGTATGTAAACACCCGTTTGCTTCTACGGTATAAAGAATGAAAAGGAAGAAGGGGACAATGGAACATCTCTCATCGCATCAGCACACGCAAGGGAAGTATATTCCTTTGCTTTCTTCCCATTTTATTTCTCCAGGCAGAGATAAATAAAGTCAAAGTGGAAATGATGATACTTGTTATGGAATAGTAATGCTTGCCATGTCAACTCCAACGGAAAATATATCATTCCTTTTTAAAACTCGACGCACGCATAAAAAGAAAGTCAAACAAGTTAAAAGGCTCAAATAGAAAAAGAGAAAAGAGAGCACTAGAGGAGAAAGGTACTTTCTGTCTTGTTC
>JAQIWU010001833.1:0-14490 GCA_034696445.1 Isotomiella minor
AAAACTCAAAACCCAAGATGACAAAGTACAAAATGCTTAATATTCTATTTTCTTATTGCAGCTATTTTACAGTGAAAAGGAAAAGGACAGACGTCTTCTCAGAGGCATCAGTATTTCAAGCCCATTCACTAATGAGATCTACATGCTGATTACTCGCCAGGCTAAAGAGTTTCTGGCCCCTCAAACAAAAGACCGAACGGAGGTTAGAGATTCATACCAATTTTTATTATTATTCGCAAGTCTGTTAAACTCTGATTTTTGGTACATATAAGGTGATGATGGAGTTTCTCAGACTTGTGATAATTCCAGAAGCCCTTATACGAATTTACGCCAGGATCAACAAGATTGCCTTCAAGGATGCCGAAAAGGAAATGAAATACGGAGCTCAATATGATGGACCGGCGGTGTCGAAGGTAATGATTAATTCCAATCAGAAAATGGCCAGCTTACAATTTATTTGAATTTGCGACTTAGATAAAGATAAATGATCTCTTTGAGGAGCCAAGCAAGAATCGCAAGAGAACGCAGAGTGATAGTGCAAAGACGGACGGACCTGTCAAGGTACAGGCTGAACTGTGAATATTTTTTTAAACGCCGAAACGAATCATTTTTTACGTGCAAAGTGATTTTTTAATTTTAATTTTACACATTGTATAATAACGTACATCGTCCTGTATAATTTGTCAACCGAAACAGGCCTAAAACTTTTACATGAAATTACGCAATAAAAAATACAAAAGCAATATGAGTATCATCAAGGTGTGTTTTGTTAAATGATCAGTAATCACAAAAGTCTAATATCCTTGCTTACTAGAGGTAAAATTAATAGCATGCGGAGGTGTACTACGTCAACATAAACAATTCATATTTAAGTGATCTTTTTAAGATTTTTCTGAGCTGGAGTGTTCCTCGGGAGAAGATTGATATGGTCTCCAGCGAAGACAACTTGAATCAATTTGTCTCTCATTTCCTCGGCGTCTCACCCGCTCCAAATATTCTTCCAATACGTCCTGTTTCTTTAAAACTAAATGCTTTCCTTTCCAATATTTCAGCATCCCGAGGAATTGAAGAGTCGAAATTAGGTCAGCGCTTGAAACTCCAAGTTCAATGCTTAGGTCTACAAAGAAACAATTATTAAAGGAACCTGTCACTTGAAATTGTTTAGATGCGGGATGCGTTACCTTTTATGTTGATTTCGCGACTTGCACAAGCACATAATCGACGAAGTACGGCGTCTTTCCAGTATGACCGATAACTAATTAATCCCAAATCGGAAAGGGGCTTTTCAGGAGATCCAATTTTCCCCTCCACTCTTGTTAGGAGATAGCCTAAAGAAAGTATCATAAAAAGTACTACAATGCATAACAATAACAAAATAACAATTATGATACTTTTTTATATGAGGACAACGTACTGAAATCTATCAGAAGACGACCGAATCCTTGACGCATGTAGGGAGGAAGCGTCAAAATGCAACTGACATTGTAGTTGAGAAACGAATTCTTCTCTTTACTGAAGTATCCAACTAGATGACATCCTTGGGAATCAGCCAGTGTCATAACATAAAACAGGAATGGATCCACATCCAAGTATAGGGTTTTGTGGTCTAGGAAGCATTTAGCCAGCAAACATAGATTTTGGCAGTATGTCTTCTGCTTTTTTCCATCAACCTCCCATACAGAAAGCCTGTCCTTTCTATAAATTTCATCTCCTGGTGGATGTCGCCACACGCATTTTGCACAATGTCTTCGTAATACTGTTCCAGATGCCACAGGTTTTAAACAGAATTCGCAAACAAACAGCCGTCTATTCTGACTCAATGGTTCAGGGTAAGAACTTCCACACCAGCATTTCATCTCAAACCGTCCCATTGCTACAGCCATCGATAACCTGTGAAGTCAACAGCATAAATTACATTCAAAGTTAAGAAAGAAGTGGTACTGTGTATGCATACTGAGGGTAAACTCCTTGGCTGTTAATTCCTTCGTTTTGCTCCTTCTCTATTTTTTCGGCAGCCAAAGCAAGTGCATCTTTCCACAGCAAACTGTCGTACTCTGACACTAAACCATCTGAAGTTTGCGACTCTTTCAACTCCTTCATGGAGGATACCCACGCTTTCGTTTCTGATGTCTGTTTTGGAGGCTTCTTTCCAGGAGTAGATAAAATATTTTTATACCTTGACCGTTCTGACTCTCGACGTGATCGCTCTTGTTCATTCTCAGTACACTCGGATACTTCAAATCCATGATACCGAGGGCAGCATGAAAGGAAGTTGTGATTAGGATATTTCCCTGACAAATGCCCACTGGAGTCACATGAGGGAAATGGACATCTAGGTGGTTCATACATTTCAGGATCAAGCAAGCTAGACAAGAGGAACAACAAAGTAAACTCAAATCGATTCTGCAACATTTATCACGCCCGAACATACCTTTGAGAGAAATCAAATGATCTAGGACGATTGGATGTTTTTGCTGGAACCCTGATGAAGTTTGCAGCGGAATGATTAAGATGTTGGCCAAAGTTATCATCAGAAAAGTCCGAATCCCAAGTGGATAAATATTTGTTCTTATTAGTCGACTGGGTAGTAAGAGATGAAAAGTACTTTCTTCCGCTTCCAGTTGACTCAGTTTCGGACGAGTTGGCAGAAGAATTTGAAGTCGACCGTCTACTAATAATGTGTGATGCTAACCTATTGGCAGCACCATCTGAAGACGATGATGCCAATATTGCCAAAGTCGTGTTAGGTTTCCTGGGACTACTTGTTGGACTGTTTGTCGCGTTTGACGCTTCAATTAGGGAACTGTAAAGGAAATAGATATGAACCTGCTAATCCTTATTACCGAATTAAAAAGTTGCAGACAAACCTTTGAGTAAAAAGTGTGGTGGTCGGTATAGTTTTCTTCGCCCCAGATTTCTGCCGTCTTGTCACCGGGCGTCTAGCATGAGGTTGTTTCTTCTTTAGTTTAGCTCTGTCATCTGCACCTGCGTCCCCCTCATCAGCGGAAGAAATAGCTGGCGTGGGACGAGACGAGGTTACCTCTTTCAGAATCTTTTTCTTACGCGAACTCAATACGCTTAGCATTTTCTTTTGTTTCTGCTTGACGGGACTGCTCTCTGTTACGGAGGATTCTTGCGGTTCATCTTCCGCACTGGAAGAGTCGACAGAAGAAGAAAGGGAAGCAGATAAAGAAGAACAAGAACTAGCCCTCGTCCTCATCGTTCCTGCAACATTCACAAAAATTAGAATCCATGCGAGCATTATCAACCAAACGACACTTGTCTAATTTAATTCCTCCGATTACCTGGTATCTTATGTTTGATTAAAGCCAACTTGTCTTTGTCCTCCTTCTTGGGAGTAACAGTCACTGGTTGTTTTAAGGGTGGACGAGATTTTCTTTCTGCAGTACCAGGTGAAACCTTCACTGGCAATGGCAAACTCTTTTTAGTCTTTAACGTCTTCTTAGGCGTTTCAATACTTCCCTTGCTTGGTCTTGGAACCGGAACCTCCTTTGCATTTCCTGGCTTAATGGCAGACTGTGACACTTTTCCAGGTGTAGTTGACCCCAAACGGTGCTTAGAGGCAGCGGAACTGTAGTTTTGAAATATCCAATTTTTAATAAACCAGTACCACATTACTCAACTTATTGCCTTACATACCTAGAATGTAGAGGTTTTATTGTCCTTGTATTTGTCACAGTTCCAGACTTGACAATTTTGGAAATACTAGCTTTGGTGGACGCTTCGTTTTCTCCCTTCTTAGCTGGAGTGGTAGACTTATTGATGGTACGAGTGGTTAAAGAAGAAGCCAATCCTTTACTTTTGACTTTGCTTGTTGGTGGTCCAGATGTCGTCGATGTAATGCTCTTTCGTTGAGTAGCCAAAACTGGCGTAGACGAAGTCCTCTTCCCTTTCTGATTCTGGCTAGTAGCTGAAGACGATCCTGCTTTTGGCGTTTTAGAAGAGGTTGCACTGGGCTTAACAGACGGGGGACTGGCCGTTGTGGTTGAAACAACATTATTTTTACTTTCCCTTGCTTTCTGTTTTCCCTTCTCCTTCTCGGGAGTCGCCGTCACGTTTGCTGCCCTTGACCTTGTCGACTTTGTAGAAGACGCAGAGGAAATGGAGGACAAGGAAGCTTGACTCCGACTTCGTCCACTCGCCGTACTACAACTTCTAGACCTTGACAATCGTGACACTCTGCAAGGAACAAACAAACAAAATAAAGATATTGAATCAGGGCGTGTCCATCAAATACCCTTTATTCCCCTTCGTCGAAGTCACATCCTCGGGCTTCCCCCCGGCAGGAGCCTTCGTCCCCTTGTTCGGAGAGGAGGCAGAGGAACTCGCCGACTCCTCATCAGAGGAGGAGGAGTCGTCACTCGAAGAATCATTGCTGGACGAAGAGTCACTACTTGACGAGGAATTGTTGGAAGAGGAGGCAGAACTCGAGGCCGAGGACTTGTTCGTCCTATCGTCCTTCCTCAAAACGGGCATGTCGTCAATAAAACTGTCACATTTATCTATTCCCTCCCAAAAAAAAGTTAACAGACGAAGCTGGAAAGTTAAAAGTTGATTTAAAGGTGTCAGAGAGTCAGCCTTTGATTGTTTTACTTTGTTTTGACTACTTTTTGGTCTGTTGCGCCCTGTATCACGATACCCCAATGATGAACATACTCGAGTGAACAATGCCATGTAATAACAATGTATTTCATGATTATGAATTATCATACTTTTTATGACGATGGCAAAAATTAATGATGACCTTTTTTATGCACAGGTCAAAGGTTGATGGGAGAAAGCGCTGTGACGCGTTGAAGAATACTTTTTGCTTATCTCTCGCTTTTAAAATGATGTGTATGCATGCAAAGTTTCGAGTTAATTTTTTAGCTTTAAGTGTCCTTGAGTTTGATGCAAAAGTCAGGTAGTACAATTCAATATTCACACACACAAATTTCCCTGCTATGGCTCTTTGCATTGCATGATGGGAATGAGAGTGGTCCATGTCCACTCTTACTTCATTAGTGTGTGTAGTAAATGAATGAATGGATATTATTTCTGTCCAACTTTAAGTTGCTTATTTATCCATCCATTCCATAGAGTTCTTAAATAAATACACACGGTTAAAAACACTCGAGTATAATGTAATGAATGATGCTTGATGTTCCCAAGTAATGAATAGGGATATAGAAAATAAATACCATTGAAGCTAGTTCGGATTGCAGTTATCATTATGTGTGCAAAATTCCAAATGTTCTGTCATATCGAAGCCTACGAGTCATATGTAACACAGCATATGTAGGTAATTTTGTCAACACAAGTTGAGTGTTTGTTTACAAATACTAATATCTTTCACTTTCTGACGACGTTCTCAGGTTCAGGGGTAGTGAAGCTACCGTGCAACTTGCTGAGATTTGAGATTTCAAGATGACAAGTACCCCAGAAGAAAAGACTTGGTATGTCCCTGAGATCGTTTCCTTCATTGCCAGAGTGAGTTCCTTCAATTCAAACGAATTTAACTCGTATGGTATTATAAGAATTAATGTATGTTTTTAGATCACGAATATTTTGGCAATGTCTTGCATACTAATGCCAGATTCAGAGGAGAGGACTTGGTCAGAACTAGTCTTCGTCTTATCCTGTGCCTTTGTATTTTACCTCAATTGTTTGGAGTTTATAGGCCCTCCCAAAGAAGTATGCATTCTGTGCATAATTATAAGGAAAAATGATGCATTCCCGGTTTTTTCCTTACAGAACTTAATGGTGCAATTGTCCGCAGGGACTGTAGGCTTCATTGCCATTGTCTTCTTGTTCATGAACACGGATTCTAAAACTGATGGGTTGTACAGGGGAAAGTACTATGCTTCAGTAAGAGAGACAGTCATTGCGAAAATGCATTCGTCACTAACGTTCTTTTGTTTTGCAGATATTTGGTGGAATTAGCATTGCCTGCTCTGCAATTTCAGGATCGGATTTTTACATGCATTCAACCATCCAATAAACCAACCATAAACTGGCCTATATCCAGCACTTTAATTTAATTACCGATGATATGATGCGCATTAGTTTAGTTTTTATTGTTATTAAATGTGTAATCTTTCCTTTTCGACGAAAAACAATTATGTCCATCATGACTTTTTCAAAAGCTGAGGTTATGGCAAACGATTGGTGGATTCTGCAGGTAGACAAACAACTTTGCCGTGAATATTCACGTGAGGTAGAATAAGAAATGACAAGATGAGATCATGACGGTGTGGTATGATCCGGTTCCGTCGGGTTCCGTTCATGAGACTTCATGAAGATGCTAAGTCAACAATGAGATTCATAAATAACTGAGGGTATAAAACTGGACTCCAGCACTCATTTATCTCCAATCACTTGTCAACCCTTTGGTTTGGAACGTCCAGTAAAGAAAATTGAACATTCTTATCGACACATCGCAAGAATATACTACACAATGAAGAATTTTGGGTAAGCAGCTAAGAACATTGACAAAATGTTATGAAACATTCAAACCCTATTTCGTAGATTGCTGATCCTGGCCTTGGTGGTCATTGTGATGGGGCTCGTTGTCCAGTCGGAGGCAGGCGTTCTTGCCTGTGCGGCCTGCTTGGCGGCGTGCTGTGAAGTACCTCCAGTGTGTGCCGTCATCTGCGCCCCCGTCTGTATCATACTTCCTTGAAGTTGAAGATCGCCTACTAACTAAGACCAAAGAATCAATAAAATATACATTACTTTTTCCAGATTGTCCCATACGGGAACCCATGTATCCTAATTCGACTTATCCTAGTAGTATTAACGTTTTGTGCAATCAAGCTACATGTATCTACATCATCAAAGTCCAAATCATTGAATAAAATCTTTATGACACGATAAACCTTACACTGCAAATAATTGTGCAGAAGAATGTGAAGACACAAACATTATTCCGCTTTTTCAGTACTTTTATTTCTTCACCTTTAGAGCAATCCTAATTTAATTAGTGTCGACTTACATCTTAACATGTCTTTAATCATCATCTTTATTAATTATATTAGGTAGTAACCGATATAGTTTAAATATTGTGTAAGTGTAATAGCTTTTTACAATAAGTTGGATTGGATAACGTCAACGCCTCAGCTCAGTTCTTCTTCCTACCTTTAATAATAAATTGTTAGGTATAGAGTCATTATTGTTATTCTCTATCATCTCTGCATTTAGCTATAATTAAGTATTTACATGTACGTACTTACTACTTTCTAAGTATGTATGTAGACTTGATAATAGGTTTCATTTGACTCCCAACACTTAATCAATTAATGATTGTACAGCTTTACAATTTATCCTAAAACCTTTCCTCTCTCGCTTCAATTAATTCTCACTTTTCTGTGCCGTAGTATCGCTATCATATCACGAGTTCTGGATAAACATGTCAATGCCTGAACCTCACAAAAATGCATAATCCCATAAACATGGGGCCTACAATTAAATGTTAACTTGAGACATAATATGTTACAAAAATAAGTAAGTGTATAAGGGAACCCTTCATGATAATGGTTCGAGAAAAAAGAGACAAAAATACAAACGAGAAACAACTCGAGTTGTGGAGTTCTCAAAAATTCTTCAAAAGCTAACAAAAATTGCACAAAAAATCCCTCGAACATATTCTAGACCTTAAATATATCACTTGTTGCTCCCACCACAAATTAATTCCTTTTTTTACACAAGTTCCTGACATTTTGGATTGGATTGGAGTAGTCGTCGTTTTCATAAGGCCACTTAATTTTAGGTTTCTGGATATCAGGCTTTGGAAAACTATATATGCAACATCAGCACGCTCAAGTCAAAAGTTATCTTTCGCGATAAAAATACTTTTCGACTCTTCTGCCTGCACGATGTGAATACGTCTACAATTTAGCACCAGAGACAATGTCCATTACTTATCGTTAGCTGTATGGAATAAACATATTACTTATTTATAGACCCCTTTGGCTTAACTAAATTCACACTTCAATATAGCTTTTGCATCCATCTTCAACTCCATTAATATCCCTCCATTATATCTTTTCTTCAAACCTAAAAGGTACTGTGTACGCCATAAATCTAACTGCACTATTACAAATTCCTACATATATTTTCCCATCACCTCGTAATACCAAACTCAATACCACCAAAATCATAGCACTCTATTAGTATGCAAAATAACTAGCTACCAACTCTTTTAATGACAATCTATAAGTGGACCATTCATCCGTTCCCTCACGTTCCAAGACATGTTAACAAGATTTGATATTTTTCTGAGCAAAACTCATCAAATTGGATACAGTTAAAAAGGTATCACAGTGGAAGTCCTTAGATAGGAGCAAAATGTCATAATGTAACAATATGTAATTGATTTCTCTCTTGTCTATCACGGCGAACGAAGGTTTCCAAAAACTACTTGCGTTTAAGGGAAACGATTGAAGTTAGCCTGATAAAAGTTACAATCAATTCGTTGAAATGTCATCACAATTCAATACAATAAATGACCATTGGAGAGACAAGTTTAAAACACGATATTGATGAGCATCATTTGATTGTGGAAACTGCTAAAAGGCCGATGGCACCGAGTCACTTTTTCACTCATACGCAAAGACATCAAATCAAACAAAAATTAAATAGCTTCAAAAAACTGTGGTGGATGAACTTAACCTAACATAGGAAAAGAACAATTACACGATATGTGAGCTCTGGTTGTCTTCAACCGGTCAGCAAAGACCAGTTGAGAAGTACATCACTTCTTATAACCAAAAATATTCATAGTAAAACACTTAAATAAACCCAAAGAAAACTTTACAATAGATAAAATTTAAATTAACCACACGTCAACTTGTCACACATGTTATAGCTCGGGTTGAATGGGAATGTTTCTTTTACAAAATCAAAAAATGCATCAATCAAAATCAAATACACAATCACGTCTGCTACTTAAAAAAGAGGACTCAAGGTTAACACTACTATAAAATTAACTGACTTTTAGAAAGCAGCCATTCGTTTGTAGGTATAGTCAGTGTCAGTTTACAAAAAAAGTTCACGTAAAATTTAGAAGTCGAAATTTGGTGTGACATAGAGAACCTAGAAAGAGAAATAACGTAGGTAGGTACATCAAGAAATGCAATGGCAAGTGGATAATAGAAGAGAAATAGGCAACAACAAGGGTATTTTCTCGAATGTGTTGTGATTCATAAATAATCGTTCATTGATGAGTGCTTACGCATATTGTGAAATAGATTTCGTTTGAGAAGTGGGTACAGAACAACGCTCAAAGTTTCCTGATCTACAAGCCGAATATTCAGTCCTTTCGAGTGCGAGTACGTTTTTTAGCCCCACGAGACTTGGCTTCTTCCCATGCATCTGTAGAAATAATGGTACAAATAAAGCAAATAGTAATTACTTGCGTTAGAGTTATATTGGTTTAATTGGTTACCTCCAGTCCCACCCATCTCATCGAAAGCAATATTCGCCTTGAAGGTCTTCGGCTCCTCAGGAGCTTTTCCTTCTTGTGCAGGAGCTGGAGCTGGAGAAGCAGCAACAGGCGCGACACTTTGTGCCATTTCAACTTTCTTTTCCTTAGTTTCCTTCTTTGGAGTATCTTGGCTCTTCTTTTCAGGGCTGGTTTTCACTGGGCTTTGTTTTTGAGCCCCCAATAGTTCCGCCATTACCTCCTCGATGGGTCTGGCTTTTCCAGGGGAAGATTCAGCTGGTGGAGGAGTTGGAGTAGTTGTAGCGGCAGCACGGGCTTCAGCGGTTCCAGTTGTGACCTTATCTTCACGTTCACGTCTCTCCCTCTTGCCTGGGCTTGAAGTCGGGATGACTGGGGATGAGACTTCCTTCTTCTTGTTCTTCTCTTTCCTCGTAACTGCCGGAATCCATTCGCCTGAGAAAATACAAAAACAATTAGCACTGTCACACTGCGTATTTCATAAATAAATAAAACCCTAAAACAAATTACCAGATTCAAAATCATCCGGCTTTGCCGATGCGTCTTTCGCATTTTCCTTTCTTCCTGGAGCCTTAGCCTGGGGAGCCTTGTTTTCCTTGTTTACTTCCACCTTTGCAGCTTTCTTGACCACTCCATTTGCAGAAGGAAGATGACCATTTGCTTTTGGCTTATTCGACCCAGGCGTTGATGGAGCAGACGCCCTGTTTTGTTTCGGAGCATTGGTTGGCACAGATCTATTCTTGTACGATGAGGAAGACTGGAGAACTGCTAGATGTTCCGAGCTGGGCTCTTCAGTTTGTTGGAATCCTACACCAAAATAACGTAATGTTAGTGACTTCGTCTCCACAGAATAAGGTAAAGGTCAACTCACCAAACATGTACACAAGGACAGCTCCGACAACCACAAGGATGACGGGGATGGCAAGTTGCGGTTCCAGCCCTGCCAAAGCCTCCATGGTTAAAAGCCAATTGAGAAATGTCAGTCCTTTCTCTCTCTCTCCAAGGCCGGTGTCTTCTAATCAATCAACCCCCACACAAGGACTACGTCTCGTCTCAGGGACAGCAGGGATTCGAGAATGTAGCCTTTCCAAGTGCTCTATAAAGACCAAACAAGAAAAGAATTAAATACGCTTAAAGAGACAACCTCGTTGAAAAATTGAGATGACAAATTAATTAGGAAATGTTAATTAATTACCACGTCCAGTCGACTGTGACCACACCAGAGAGAGAGTGAAGAACACTAAAACTACTACAACCTATTGTTCTATTATATTTCTTTTGTGTGTACAAACAAATTGTGGGAATTTTCTTTGAGGAAGACGATAAATTACGACGAGGAGGATGTTGCTGCTGCTGGGGAGATGATGATAAGTGTTGTGTGATGATGATGAGTTTCGCAGGTCTCTGGAGTGTCGGGATGAGAGGAGGCCATATGGAAGAAATTGCACGTTTTTTGGAAGGATTGAGAGAGAATTTTGTCCGATTTAAACACAGCAGCAGTAGCAAATCTCTCTCTCTCCTTTTGATGATGGAGATCCGGCACTCTGTGTTGTTGGCAACACTTTACACTTTTATTCATTCGGACTTCTCATCCCACTCCACCTGTTGCACGTGAACCCAACCAGACAGACACACAGATTTCGCAATCTTTAAAAGATCCACAGCAAAAGCAATAATCATCTACAAAAAAAACTTTTTTTTATGACTGGCCTAACGGGACTTTAGAAAAGTGGAAAAAATGAATGATTTCGGATTTTGGAACACTTGAAGAAATGAAAATAAAAATGTCTTATGAAATGCGACACTTGAGACAATTAACTTTTATCGACTTGACATTGTAACATTTCTTTTCATTGCTAATTAAAAATTCGTCATTATCATTGTCACACTTTTTCGTCACGTCAGGCCCTTCATTCAGGAAAGGTCATCATCAGAAACTTACATCTCATCCATTCCATGAGCATCTTCTCACTTCTTGGGAAATGTGAAAACTTGACAGCCAAAAAGTGGGCGCCAACCAAAGCAGTCGCAACTTCACCGCCTGACACTGACAAATAAAAGTTTTGCATGAAATTGTTGATAAACCGAAAAAGTTTTGAAGTATCATCAAATCAAGTTTTAATGATGAGGCGTAATCCCTCGTCTTCGGTACCACTTTCGGACGAACCACTCCTTCCGCCAATGATATCCAGAGTTCCGGCACCTTTCGACTTCCCGGTAAGCCAAAGGATTCCCATCCTTGTTATTGAAACGTCTTGAATGTTTTTGTTGTTCAACATGTTTTTAGGAGCGACCAGTACTGTCCGTCCCTGACGTGTCACTTCTCATGGACTCATCCATGCCAGTCGTACCCAATTTGCCGAATAATACGCCGAAATCCCTGAATTCGTCGACGTCGTTGTCGTCCTCCAGATTAAATGGTAGTAGTGGTACGGTTCCACCACCCATGTTGAATCTCTCTTCCTCTGCAAATTCAATCCTAGAAGAAGGAACAAACAAAGACAGATCATCATGCTCAGAAGAATTAAACATTTCAGGCAGAGCCACCCTAACGGAGGACTTGAAAAGGAAGTTGGAGGAACAGGAGGGTACAATTAAGAGAATCGAGGAAAAGTTGGACAAGATTGTTGAGTTCCAGGATGTTTTTCTGTCCAAGCTGTTTCAGAAGGGTAATTGCCTATAATAATATTGTCTGTTTTGTCCCTATTTTTTACCCTAATTTTGTTTTTAGGACAAATGGTCGACATTGGTGTGCAGGCGGAAATAAAGGAAGAGACTTTAAGACTTAAATCCCCGGCAGTTCCTGTCTCGTCTGCGTCTGGGTCCCAGACCGGTGGTACCTCTCTTCCTTCACATTCATCAACTCCACAACCTCGTTCGAGTTCAAACGCGTCTCGTAAGTCAGGGTCGGCGGGATATCGGGATAAAGACGACGTTTCTGGGATATTGAACCTCAAAGATGTCGAGCTGCCCACGCTTCATGAACCCAGCGCTATGTACTCAGAGATAGCTGGATTAAAGTCACTCCCACTAGAAGAATTTAATGAAGAGAGCCTATGCAGCTATGATGGAAGGTAACTACATAAATGTGACTTTGATGGAATCGTGACATGAGGCATGCCATTAATTAATGATCTGCACATTTTCAGTGATGGGGATAGTCCAGTTTTTGATGGAGCACCGAAATCCGGTGGCAACAATAGTCGCAGTCGCAATGATTCTGCTTGTAGTAGTGAAGGTTCAGGAGGATTCGTCCCACTTATGAAGTTTAAACCGCAAGAGTTGAATAAAATTCCGTCCCAGGGATCTGGATCAGGGCCCAGTAATAGCTCTTCGCTTAATGATTCAGGACACAGAGGGCAACGACAAAGTGAAAGTCCCATTTATGCACGTGATTGTGAAAATGCAGACAATGGGAAGTTTAGAAGAGATGTCAATTTCGGTCAAATACGGTAAAGAAATTCGTGACACCAAACAACTTTTGTAATAACGCGACATTCTTTCTTATAGCAATGAAAATGAGCCGCCTGGTAATAGTGGAAATCAGTACAGATACTCACCTACACCGCCTGTAACAAAGAGTGACACCAGACCATTGGCTCTCAAAAATTATGAGTATCATCAGCCCCAACATCAACCTCAAGCTACGGAAGGCAATGCAGTTGTGGTCAAAACGAAGCAATACCTTGAGTCACTTGGAGTGAAATTTGGATACTCTCCGACATCTGACTCTCATCTCCCGGTAGGAGTGAGACGAGAAAACGCCAGAAATCACAATAACTACATGATTCAACAGTAAGTTGGGTGCATTCAGACAGATTTAGTGCTGTAAAGTGACAACTTTATTGTTTTTGTAGAAATGTATACAACTCAATTTACATCCCAACTGTCAATTGCGCTCCGGTTATCCCAGAGGCCATTGATTACGCCGGAAGTAACAGTGAATATAGCAGTATCAATGCATTAGCACAGAAATACGTTTCTCCAGAAGATCGTCGCGAATTTGAAGCCATCAGAGCACCACCCCAAAGCGAAAGGGGGCCAGGAACAGAAACCATTTACGGAATGACGCAATCTAATCTCAGTTTCGCTACAGAAGAATATCTTAAGCGGTATGGACTTGTCAATGGGGAGAATGGAAATGTGAGTCCACATCAGGTTAACCCACCCCCTGCTAACCCATCTCCACAGTACCCTCCTCGCCTAGCTAACCCCATTGAAAGAGTACAATTTCTCGATGCAAGACAACAGTATCAACAAAATCCAGGCCCTCGACACGGGATTGCAGATAACGACCGTATTTTAAATGTGACTGCAATAAGAAGTCAGCCAATGTTAGAGTAAATATTTCAAATTTTATTTTTACACGCACTTGCTTGATTGAATGAACAATATTTTATGTACGCAAAAGTAAAATCTGCTAACCTAACCGATAATTAACAGACCAACTGAAAAGTGAAAATATTTCATGTACTATAAAAATAAAAATATAAAAGACTGTATATTAGTTACCTCTCGTTCTGCTTTTCTGGCACATGCAAAGAATATCAGAGCAAATTTGCAAGGAGACCTAGCTAGACCTCCGATTTCATTGGCTCTTGATTCTACAGAATGTTAGGCACAATGTAAACCTTGAATGTACCCAAAAACGTTAAAATTACCGGTATGTTTTCGACACATCTCCAGTGTCTGAATTCGACTAGGCTGCTTTTCGAGAGGTGAACTGTCTTTTATATCTTGGACCATGGCTTCGTTATTGAAAGTGTCGTCGGGAGTCATCTACATATCATTGACCTGTGACATAACTGCACAAAATCTTGGGTTTCGCAAGTATCTTACATAACCAAGTTCCGTCAAATAGCATTTTGCAAAGCACTGGAAAGAATAAAATAGTAAGATTGTATTCAAAGTCCTCCACATTGGGTATTGTTTAACCTTGTCTTGATAATCAACTTTCACCAAGTCTTCCTCCTTTGGGGGGAAATGGTCCATCCTAAGTCCAATCAAGTCAACACATTTTTGAGTCATAT
>JAQIWU010001834.1:0-14488 GCA_034696445.1 Isotomiella minor
GCTAACGAATACGCATTTACGCAATTGTCTTTTACAAGTTATACAAGTCTACTGCATGCTAATCACGTCAACTAAGCCCTGTCAGCAGCAGCAGCAATGGCAAGAAAATGTGTTTATTATTCCGGATTCGTAAAAACTGTGAGAATTAACCTGCAGCGTGATGGGAACTTTGTAACCTGTTGCTGCTGTGTGGCTAGCATGAGATGAAGCGTGCCCGGTTTTTATTACATGAAACATAATACAAAGCCTTATCGAATGTCAATCGGTAGGTAGTCTCATACAAATTTGAGCAAAGAAATTGAGCAAAGTGTCGGGCAGTCGATGGAGCATTGAACTTTCGTGTCGAATGAATTGATCCCACATTGACACTGATTGTTTTCCTATAACGTCAATGATTTGACAGATTCAACAAGTTTTTGTAAAATGACAGCATCCGTATCAACCGCACCCTTATTGATAAGTGCAAAATAAAATAGTCTGTCTAATTGCACCTTCAAAAGGTGTATCTCGAGTCCATTATCTATCGCATACATATTCGTTCTTCTCTTCACTTGAGTCGAATCTCTTCTCCATTAACCAAAGCTGAAGAACTACCGTGTGGGATGGATTTTCATTCAAGGTCTCAAACAAGAACGAGCTGAGACGGTATGGATGTACCAACATTCTCTCATAGCCACAATTATTTTCCCACCCTGCTTCGCATCTGCACGCATTAACACTTTAAATGGACGAATAATGAAACTTTTATCAGAATGACGCTTGGCTGAATCATTTAGCTCTCTCAGGTAAAAGCTTTTGTTCTAAAAAAAAGAAAACTTTTTGCTTACTTTTCGCGGAGTTGCAGCTCCTTTTCCAATTTATTATCCTTATTTCATGTGATCACATTTTCAATCAATCACTTCGATGAGGAAGCCTAAACACAAGGATTTTCACATGTTATAAAAATAAATATAAAAAGATCCTAAAAGAAATAAAACGACTAAGTAATTTCCTGCACCAATAAACTGTACACGTAGAACGTTGTATTAGGAGAAGGGTGTGAAATAATTCCATTCACTTGTAAAAGATAGAAGGACGTTGGAAATTGCAACTCTTAAGAATTTGCTCGTTAAACATAGGCCTGTGGCTTTATAGATAGATTTAAAGTTTAAAACTAACCTGCTGTGATGCAATGTGATGTAAACGAATTGAAAGTTTGTTCAAGACTGTAATGCAATTGCAATGAAAAACAGAGGCTAGCCTACAACAGATAGCTGCCATATCTATAACATGTTGCTAAATACACGATGCTAGTTCAGGGAAGTGAAGAAGTGAAGGGTTGAAGAAGAAGAATACTTTATAGGGTTTGCCATTGTTGTTAATATTGTCGGGGGAAGTTAACAGGATCAGGGGTTGCTTGCTTTTATTGTAGGTGATACATTGACTTACCGCCTCCACATACTTACAGGTACACAACAGCGAGACTCCTGATTGCATTGTTACACCTACGAGGTTTTTGCGATTCATAGATGGCAAAAGAAATATATAAAGCAAGCTACACAGAAGCAAACGTACAAAGGATTTTGTACAGGTTGAAGAATCTTTTTTGTGGTTGGAATAGACGCGAAGCCCCTGACGCAATAATGTAATGAATCAGGAGAGGCATTCTTGTGATTAGGATGTAATGCACAGTTGTGACGGAATGAAGGGAAAACTTGCAGTTTCACATGGATTTGAAAATATATTTTCTTGTAGATTTCTGCAAACTCTAATGAATTGCATCTGGAATATTACAAATTTTTGTAAAAATTTCGGAATGCATAGGAATCTATCGTCATCCCTCGTTGGGATGAACGCATTCTTTTGTTGGAAGCATAACTCTTTGTCAATTTTTTTATCCCCTGGATGATGATTACACATTATAACTTGGCATAAAAATACACTTTGTTCCACTTGAATGGTCCAGCCCTAGCCTTAGGCTAAGAAATGAAATGTTCTGCAAAACTTTTTTTATGCATTTGCTCCTTTGTTGACAACAATGAAGAGTTGGATTAAAAGATGAATTGGATGGAAAAAGGTTGGAACAAGTGTGTTTAATAATCTTCTGATTGCATATAAACCTCCAGTCAAAAGATCCCCGGAATGATAATGATGATGATGGCAAAACCTGTATAAGGTTTAATTAGGTAGGCAAATTATTTTTATTTAGCAGTGTTAATTAGCCACTACTTTCCCTACAAGAGATCATTCCATTGAAACGAAAAATGTTTTGGATTTTTGTTGGATCTGCAGCTTGCCGTAAAATCAAATGAGCAGTAAATTGGGAACAGGATTCAGTAATCTGTTGCTTGTTATGTCGACGTAGAGAAAAATAATATCAGTCGGCAAAAAAGGAAGCATAAAAATTGTGGAGCAAGAAGAAGCATTTTTCAGAAGTCTCTCGCAGATTTCAATACATTTGTACTTTAGTCAACAAGGCACGTATAGACAGGGAGCAGTAGTAGTGAAAGTCAGATCCATTTAAATCATTGTCAGAGTGAAATTTTACTCTAAACTCTGGGGCTGTTGGTGATTTTTGGCCGGAATTCTATGAGAAGTCAAATTAGTTAGCTGGTTTTGATGAGACGTGAGACATCCGTCTCCATCCTAAATGACAGCTCATGGACACTGAGGAATAAATTAGTTCATCTTCATGGACAAGAGAATGAGTTCGTGTGACAAGTTGAGGAATTTTGCTTGTCACTGACGTTAAAATAAGTGGTTTCAATTAGAGCGAAAATGTTTTTTTTTGCAGTCGGGTCCAAGTGAGTCTGAACGAGACGGATCTCGAAAGACCCCACAAACCAAAATAGCATGTCAACGTGAAATATATCAAAGCTTTGCTAATGCGAGTCAAGAAGTTGTAACTAGAACAATGAAACATTATTGTAATTTAGCCTGTGAACACGGCATTTTTTCTGAATGTAAACATTTTTAAGCACGCAAATTTAACTTAAATTAAATTGGGTGATCCAAGGTGAAGAGAAGAATCATCATCATTATCATGCATGTAATGCAGAGAAGAGTACAGATATTTGCGGCACTTTGCTTTATATTTTATTTCTGTAGTGACAGGAATTCTGAAAGTGAAGAAGAAAATGATGCTGTCACTCTGACCCACTTTGGCTTTTTAAACCGACTTCCCTTGCCAATAATTATTTTTTCTTTCACTGAGAAAACTAAAAAAATTGACAGTGGTTTCAATTTTGTCAAATTGTTGTCGAACTTGTCGATTGTCTTGTTACCGAGGTGTGAAGTGACGTATTTTTGACAGGTCGTTTTAATAAAAGCTCAGCATTCTAATGAAGAATTAATGAGGTTGGTCCAAATGACACCAGAAGAGTGGGAAAAAATAGACAACTGGGGTGGTTTATGTCTGAAAATAATTTTTATTTGTACAACTTCTCCTGTAAATAAGTAAGGCAATTAAGGATGTGTGTGATTGTTTAAGATTAATGAGTTTGTCTCATTTGTCTTCATAATTGACACAGTTTGGCACTCTGTGGTCGATAGAAACTAATTACAACAGATTCTGACAAGCGATTGAACTATTGTCTTGTGGTTAACTAATTTGCATCTAAGAACAGCAAGAATATAGAACATGTGACAAAATTACAATTTTTTACTTGTCAAAATTAGAATTTTTGAACCGGAAGAAAAAAAGCAGAAATATACGATTTGTTAAAGTGGGACAACAAGATGCCAAAGAAAGTAGTAGATACAAAATGGAAAACTTTCTGGTACTTAACAACTATAGAGTTTGGTGTATTGGCTAATGAAAAAAACGTTATTTTTACCTTATAATTACAAAGTAATAGATACAAGGTCTTTTACTGCGATATTTTCGAGATCTGTAACCGACGTTTCCATTCAATTTGAACCTTCTAGCTTCTTAATTTGGTAAGCTCAATCAACAGCTTTCGGCAACAATTTCTAGGGTTCCCCAAAGTCCTTCGGATGCCCTAAACGTCTTGCCAATTCGTGCATTACATCCTGAAATTATAAATTAATAAGGATTGTTAAGCTTTAGCAACGCTTTGAATGGAAAAATAGAAATATTAACCACGTCTCAACGTGCCCCAAATAGGTTATACACACTTGAACGTAGAAAAATGATACAATTTAAAACATCATCTTGACTTAAGCAAATACTTCAATCGTTGATGCCTAATTTCAAGCGTAAGTAACTCATCCACTTTTGTTCAGCTATCTACTTTCCCCACTTTCACTTTACTTCACCCGTAAATTGCTGCCATTCGTTTTTTTGTCATAAAACAATTGAAACACTTACCCTAAAAATTAAGGAATCAATGTTCTGACCCAGAAGATAAAATAGGAACCAGTCACCAAGTCTAGACTTCTTGATAAGGGTTGCAATGGCGTCTTGACTTAACAAGCGAAATCTTGTGCCCAGAATAAATCCTCTTATTCGTGGAGAGATCACGACAGCTGTAATTATCAATCCATTTGTTGAGTAATTAGAAAACTATATGTTTGAACCGATCTGTAATTGAATGCTTTGTACTTACTTATTCTATATAAAATTGTAAGAGCAGACAGAATGCCTAGCATGACGAACCAGAACCACAAGAAAATGTATACCTGAAACCAATTTGAATACCTTCAATGATTTTCATCTCAGGATGTTAAGTGACCGTAGCTTACCTTTTCATTCACAACGTTGAGCGGAAGAATACAAAGGGCATCATGGGTTTCTAGGTTGGAAAAATGAAAGTTATAGCCTGGCAGTTTGTGGTGAAAGTAGAGATATTGGGTAGTGATTCGTTACCTAAACCAAAGGATGGCCCTCCTTTTCTGAATGTACATTTGGTCATTCTTGGAAATATTCGAATCATTGGATCTATTCTTCTATCTTCATCCTCTTCTGAAAGACGTAGCACTTCTATGCCATACGTTAAAAACTCACCGTCGAAAAATTTGTCCATTAGGAAAGCTTGGCCTGCAAGAAATGGTTATACAAAATTGAATCATTTAAGCCATCAACATGCAAATTATGCTACGCTGGTGACAGAACGAAACGGATGCTTTCTTTTTTACAAGCCGTTTCATAAATAGCATCAAATCAAATCCTTTCTCCAGGAGTATATGTACAAACTTCACCTATTAAAATTGATGAATGAGGAAATAAGCTTACCAATGACGTTTCCTAAGGCAAGAATTTCGCAGAAAAAGTATCGATAAGCCCACCAGTTATGTTGTTTCAGATTATCGTACAGATAGTCGACTAGTAACTTTTTCTTTTGCTTTTTCTCCATTTCTGGGATTATTCCGATGTCCAAGTCCATCATTAAGGATTGGATCTTTCCTCCTTCCCAATTTTTCCATAGCCATCGTGGAATGTAAAATAAAATTGCCTGAAATTTAAAAAGTCATTTCATCAATATATATACGTGGTAATAAATGGAAACAAACGTAAGGAGTCCTTGCTGAAATGTATTTTTGGCAGAGAATTTAAAAATGTCTTTAGTTTTTGGTGCGATTGTACAAATATGTTTCTGGAATTCAAAGATTGTATGAAAACAGGTTTTTCCTTCTTTTCCAAACATGTTTTACTTATTATCATCACAAAACTAAGAACATGCCTGAACATTCTCAAATTATCAACAGCCTCATTTTGCTGAGAGAATTTAAGCGATGCAGTTGTGCAATCTGGCATTGAGGCTGTGAGCAGATCCAATATTTTGAGGAACCGAAAAATGATAATGAAAAAAATGTGGTATTGCACAGGCTGAAGGCATTTTATGGACTTCAAAAGTTTGTAGCATGACGCGCCGCCATACTTAGTCATGATTGCAGTCGTCCATTACATTCGGCGGAAAAGGTAAAAGGCTGGTAGTTAAGACTTGTAAAAGTTACACACCCGCAGACACCTAGGTGGACTAATTCAAAAGACTAAGCAGAAGCTCAATGAAACGTTAAATGAAACGATCTGAACTTAGAGCCGACTTTCACTCACTTTCTCCTGTAGCTTTTGGTGCAGCATACCATTTTTTTTTAACTTTTCTATTGTAAATTACTTAAAGCCATAAGATTATCATTTCTGCAATGGAACTGTTGAGTCTTTTTGAGGTTAGCTAGATAAATTGTGATGAAAAACGCTTGAGCACATCAAAATAATTTTATTGTTGTAACAGAACTGATGCTCTCAAGTTTTATATTTGAACAGTCTTCATACATAAATCTTGTTAGACTTGCTCCAAAGACAGAATTGGATCATTCTCGTTCTCTCTACGTAATGGATACTTATTAATTGACGCATAGATGACAGTTTAATTGTCCTTATCTCACTCATTCTTTTACAGAGTTCTATTCTAATTCTGGTCTAGGACAGACTTGACATTCTAAGCTAATCCCTATATACGTTGTAGTTTAGCAAGTCCTTCTTCTTATTAACTATAGTTGCCTTTGATCTGTGGATTTGGTGCCAATGTGTAATGATTTTTTCTTTCTCTAGAGGTTTACTGGGATTTCCAGATAAATAAAATAAACATTTTGCAAGTAATAGGGCCGTAAGATTCGCTAGGTCTCTAAATGTAAATATTCCGACTTGACTTTGTTCTTTGCTCAAATCAGATCACAATCACATATCACATCCTGAATCACGAGTGCAGTTAATTACTTGATTTATTAATAGACGTGTTAAAGTACAAAGTTTTTGCCACAGAGCAAAGCCTCAGTCAGTCTCGCTCTACATCGATGATTGTTCAGGGTTAAACATGAAAAATTTATCTTTTCCTTTCTGCCCATACTAGCAGTATTTAGAATTTGGGATGAAATAAAAAATAAAGCACCAGGTCTTATACACAAAAGAGAACATAGAAACATAAAAGTACTTCCTGTACTCCTAATGTCATGTTGGTTTAGTTGTTTTGCTTAGGCTTAGGTGGAAATGAATGCACATCACTCAGCACGAAGGAAGGAAGGAGAAAGAAAGAATGAGTGAGAGACAGAAAGAGGAATTACATACAAACTTAAATGAAATGGTATTTCTGGCTTTGGTTGAATTATTTGCGAAATCATTGATGATAAGTCTGGTTTGAGAATTTCGAAAGTGGTAATAGTTTTCTTGAAACATTCCTTTGTGTTTACTACTTTTCTTTCTTACAACACGACTGAGTGTCTGTATTTAAACTGTGGGTGTCAGGTTTTAAACTAGATTTAAAACCTGAGGACAGAAGGATCCTAAAAATCGAGAAATCTTACTACTTTCCTCCTTTACAAACCGAAGTTGGATTTCTAATTAAGAAGGTCATTTAATTAAAGTTGTCAATGCTTTACGAGATTCCAAGAAAATATTTTTTGTTGATTTGGGGTTTTTATGCCTTCATTAATTTGGTCATGCAGAGGGTGATCCGATTTCGTGGTTGGTGTAATGAGGAACGAGAAAGCAAGTTTAACTTTCTAATTTATTTATTTACTGTACTTGACTCGTTGAGAGAAGGATAGACAGATTTGCCTAGATTCCGATCCGAAGAAGGGATGCATGCAGAGAGGAAATCCTATATCTTCTGAACTGCCTTTTTCATGATATAAGAGAAAAGTTTCCTTTGTTCGTACGTACGAGAAAGCGAGGATGAGTGAGAGTGAAGTTGTGTTAATATGTCTTCGACTACACATTATTTCCTCTTGTTGCAAGCCATTTGCCTAAGTAGTCGATCAGTTAGTTTACAATCAGATATAACTTGTTCTGAATAGTCTTTATGGAAATAATGTTTAGAGCAGCAGATTCAAGAACAGATAATATATGCTTTAAAAACAAGCAGACTATTTTTTAACATTGTACACGTAAGAGAGGAGATGAGGTATGAATGGATTGTTGCCAAAAGGTTAGCCAACTCTGGTGACCTATATGCTGCTTGGGTGTGTGGCACATATATATGAATGTGCATCCTTTTCTCCATTGCCTCTACTTCTCATTATGTAAAAGAAAGACTCACACCGGGAAAGAAAACCTCAGCTTTTTCTTTCTCAGATAAACATTTCTATCCAGCTAACCTAATAACCAAGTGCAATGTATACATAAAGTCACACACATTCACACACACATCGGATGAACTCACTCACACTTGTCTTGGGCCATTAATGTGCTCTGGTGGGATCCAAGGCGTCGTGCTTTCTAAATATTCATAAAAGAAACGCTCGGCCACATGCCGTGGATGTGGATCCCGTATCCACGTTATAAAATTATAGAAGATGATCAATGGCTTCCTCAGAAAAAGGTTGGGTGGACGGAAAGCAGATGTACGCAATGAGCAACAACTTTGCAGACATTACGAAGCTAATGATGACTAACTGCGTGAGTGATGTAACAAGACTAAGTCTTTCCTTTCACAAACTTTCTCCACTCGAATTGTTCGTTGCTACAGCATTTACGATATCCTCTTCACATTAGCTTGTTTTTATTGCTATGGCTAAGACGAGTCAAGAAAAAGCCATAGATTTTTGTAATGAATGGAAATGAATGTACATGAAGAGGAACAATAATAACTGGAGAAAGCACAACTGTCGAATGCGTACCTGAAAAAATAAGCAGAAGCACACCCATTGGTAGTATTTGTACACCTTCATGTCAGATTCATCTGTGGGCGACTTGTCGATGCCGAAATGAGGGATGTCTTTCCCCACCTTTTTAAGAAAGGCACTTTTGACTAGATACCTAAGACATAAAGTTTCTCTTTTCAGTGACGTTAACGTATTGTGCAAAGTAATATTGAAATGTCAAATTACGTGTGCATAATCCAGCAGTAGGTATTAAGAACATCTTCTGGTATATCCTACAAACAGTTGGATCAAACATTATATTAAATCATTCAGAATGCAACAGGTTAGTGGTGAAAGCGGAAGTGAAAGTCTCACATAGACCTATTTTCATACTAGGACTTACTTTGGAGTGTATGCAATCAATCGGATTCCCCACATATTGTCGAGTTGTAACAATGAGAGAGAAGGCCAAGAGTATCATGACAGTGAGGCTATAATGAAGCCGAAAAATTGACGAGTCAATTCTGACATGGCTCACCTTCACAAGGTTTTTAAGCCCTCTAAAAATATCCAACATTATTCCCCACTGCACATTAGCGTCACATCACTATTGAGTCCTTTACTCCCCTTTTTTGAGCACTTTTGTTCGAAAGGAGAGAAGGGGGAAGGGAGGAGCAACCTTCACTTTCACCACGCTCAAACTTCCAAATTTCCTTTGGTTACTAGACCAACACTTTTCCAAGTACATTGTACCTTCACCGACTTCATTTTATTTCTGACCAGCTAGTGGACAATCATCATGCTGTCTGTAAGGCGTTCAAAGGCACACATAGCTCAAAAATGCGTCTTAACGACATAAAGCTCCTCTCTCTGGGCGCAGAGTTGGTCCCATGAAGGCAGTGTAATGGATGGATGACGCTTGAGTCGTGGGTCTTATTGGAGCAAAAGGTTTTAATTTGACTAGCGACGGCAGGGACGCAATCTAAATCCATAATGGATCAGGATGTAGATTGAAGGCACTCGAAACATGACCCTGGGGAAAGCATTCCAATTTTTGAACACATGTTTGTGGGATGGAAAAAAATGGCAGTGGAAATGAATGCGCCGGCTCAAAGGCACCAGTGGATCGTTTTTACATGACTTTAACTATTATTAAAAAACTGATAACAATAAGCACTAAAAAAAGAAGCAGGATGTGTGAAGCACATCTACTTTCTCTGAAGACAAATCAACGCTGTGCAAACCTTGGGAACTGACTGGCAAAACGGCGTGCCCATTTCTCGGCCAAGTCAAGCCAAGGAGTGTGTGTCTGTATAAAATATCTTGAAGAAGAAGGAAACCCGGGACGGGCTCTGGTGTCTCTTTGACTCGTCCTGGTTCTGTCTAACTTTTCTTCGGAGTAAACGGTGCGAAGTTATAGAACAAAAGTGATAAGACCTTTTCAAGTTTTCTTACTCGGATTCCAAAGAACACAGAGGCACGTTATACACATCTTTCAGAGGATATCGTTCACAAAAGTAATCCGCTGACTTTAATGAAGCCATGCATCACTTACTATGTTCCCATCTCCAAAGTCAGTTTTTTCAGTGCAGCAAATAGAAACGAATTTACTAAACTATAAAGAGGTGATTAAAATTACACATGCTCCGCCATGTATCTCCATTCACATTCATACAATACTTTTTTTTACAAGGAGGCTTTCCTTTTGGGGATCATTGTTTTAACAACTTCTCCCCATGCATGCAGCCATGCAGGCATGCTTTTCTTATATTTCCGACGTTTTGGCCGTCATCATCATCATGAGCATCATCAAACGTCGTGAGAGATCTTCTGGTTTTTTGGTAAGGTCTTTTGTTGTAAAAGTAGATTGGTGACGTAGGTGGAAGGAAAGTCGGTTATATATTAAGCCTTCCTTAAATAATTCAACCCCAAACGACTGTTGTTATTCTTTTTCTAAAGATCATCGTTTCATCATCATGAAGAATCACTAACCAAGTGAAGAAATATTTCATCATTCCGCAAAATATCGCATCCCGTGTCTCATCTCAAGGAAACCAGTACCGCTCTCCTACTTTCTTTTGGCGAAAAAGCCCACTCAGTCGGATCACTGCCATATTTCTCTTCCGGCTTTTGAGAAAGTAAATCAAAACTTTGCACAGCCCTCTTTCTTGCCCAATTATTTTAGATTATCAGATTAAAAAATGAAAAGCCAAGCAGAAGCTAAGTATTCAAGTGTTAACAACCCATCGCTCTGTCTAATACCTTCATTTGAGTGTCTGAGCATCATCTTTCTTTCAACATCTTCAAACCCATTTTCGGGAGGAGGATTCGAGGATAAACAGATTATTTATCTGCGACATTATTCCACGTCTTGCTTAGGTACTTAGCTGTTGAAAGGACCTAAAGTGGCTGAGCATTTATTCATGAATTCTCTCCATTTTATTGGGTGAAAGTCAAAATTGGTAATGAATTGTTATTATAAAAGGGAAAGAAGGGTAGGGACAAAAAAAATTGGACCTCCCATACTATTTGGTTTCATTATATAAAAAAGTAGCTCAAGTCTGGATGTGTGAGATGTATGACAAATGTCACTTGTGCAACTTGCCATTGTCACTTGGTTTTTGGTTCGGTTGGTGGTGGGGAAAAGTGCGAGACGTCTAACTAACTTTCTTTCCAATCGTACAAGAATTTTCATTCCGTCTGTCTTCTCCTCATCAGCATGAATTCAATTCAAGAAGAAGAAGTGCTATTTTGGTCTCTGTTCTCTCTGTGTGTTTGTGTCGTCTTAATGCTTTTTCCCTTCAAACAAAATCGTTTATTTTACCGTGACAAAAGCGTTCAATTAATGTTACTGTGATGAGCAAAGACCATAAATTAACTTTTCATATAAATGAAAGTACCATGCCAGAAAAGTTACGTCAACTCAAACCACTACTGCTATCCTCCCACCCTCAAAAGATGCCGTCCTAAAAAGTGACACGACAATTAACAAGAGTATATCTCACAGACAGAGAGAAGACAGACGCTTTCAAATTTGATTAAAATATTTTATTCAGCTCGCAAAACAATGTGCTGCATAATATTTATAGGGTTCTTTTTTATACACAATGTTCAGTTTGATTGATTTGTATGAATATAGATCTATATACGTGAGAGCTTTACTTAAGTTGCATTTTAAAACACAATAATAATAACAGCTACTAACCATCCCTAAAATTGTCTACGGTACTTAGCCTTTATTCGTATATGTATGTAAGTAATGAGAATATAATATATTGCGATCCACTTATTGTCTGAACAGCAAGAACACGGTCTCTGCCTAAAGTTATCTATTTGGTAGGTACTTTACAATTTTTGGCTGATTATGGGTTCCTCACCTACGCGACGTGTGTCCTGTATTTTACATGTTTTGGTTAAAACATTTTAAATACGACATTTGACGGCAGTTGTATGCAATTGTGTATGAATGATCATTTTACAGGCTTAAATGCAGTGTGATGGATGATAAATTATCTAAAATTAATCGAGTATAAATACGAAATGAAGAAAACCATCACACCTTATACTAACTTGCATAAATCTTAGAACTAAACATAATGTTTCTCTCTATGAACATCTAAAGACCAGACAACTCTGGAACACTGCTGCTGCTGGAAGCACGAGTTGAAATGACATGCATGCCATGCTCGATAACAAAATAAACGTACAACAATTTAGCTTTTTACACATTACGTAAATGCAAAAATGCCTACACCTTTATATATGTGTGCTTATGTCTTAACTTAACTACTACACTTATCAGACTCAGTAATTTTGCTCAAACACATGGTAGAATCTGTAAAGAGTGAACGAACAACAAACAAACAGTTCAACAGAAACATTTATATCAATCTACATAATAGCTATCTGAACCAGAAATGCAAAGTTGATTTTTGTTTAACGAGTATCAGTTCCAGTGATAATCACTGAACCACCACAGATCTGCGCGTGTTGGCGTTAATGTAATTTTGGGTTATTGGAGTGTGCTGTTTCATTCTTCTTTGAGAATTCCACAATAACATCCCTGTATATCTGTGGATCTATGTTCCGACCCAGCATGTACAAAACCCACCAGTCTCCAATACTCACTTTTCTTGCCACGGATTCTACGGCTTCTTGGGGAACCATTCTGTTGCGTGCGTGCATCAATCTTGGCCGAAGGGAAGGAGTAATAATCATTATGAAGCGGAACACTAAGACGATTGCAGTCAAGACGGCCAAAATGATAAACCAAAACCAAAGGAAAATGTAAGTCTTCTCGTTGACAATGTTGAGTGGAAGAATGCAGATGGCATCGTGTTTCTCGATTGTTGCTGAAGGACCATACCTGAAACACAAACAGACAAATTTTTTGGCAGGCTGTCGTAAAATCCAAAAGATGTTTGGGAACTTACTTTCTAAAGGTACACTTTGTTACACGTGGGAACACGAATACCATGTGGTCGTAGCGTTGATCCTGATCCATGTCATCAAATTGAATAACATTTAACCCGTACGACATGAAATCCCCTTTGAAGAACCAGTCCATAACGAACATTTGGAAGATTACATTGACGAAACATAACACTTCACAAAACCAGTACCGGAACGCATACATGTTGTGTTGCTGAAAGTGAGTGAAAGAAAAGAGCGTATGAAAATCAGCTAATCGGCAGAACAAATCAGGAAAAGAAAGGACGCTTTGTCTAAACCAAAACTCTTTTTGGCTTACGTTCAAGTGGCGAATCAGATAATCGATGAGGATGGATTTCTTCTGAGACTTTTCCTCTTCTGAGCGAAGACCAATGTTGAGTCCGCAGACGATAGTGCTCATCAATTGATGCTCCCATGTCTCCCACAGCCATTTTGGGAAATAGCATAATAAGGCTTGGAAAAACAGGACAAAACAGACCTGAAAATGAAAAGATCCCAAAAATGAAATAAAACTTCCGACGCCCATACATCCATATATCCGTGGCAACTGGTAACTCTTACCCACTGATAATACGTGTAATGCTTCTGCCTTGACTCGTCGTCATCCACATTTTGGGCTACTCCAGGATGCGCCACGCTGCTCAATGGTCTTTGAAAAGCGTCTGTAAAAATGAAGAATTACACAAGACTTTTATTTCAGGAAGAAGATTGGGTTGAATTTCACTTTTATTATTATCCTACAAAACAACCAGGCCACTCTTTTCACTTCCCTGAGTAACTTTATAGCCTCTGCTCATTGAAATTTGGGCATGCTCTTCTACTTTCATGCTACTAATACGGATAAGACTCTAGCCTAAAACCCGTGAATGGAGAAAACCAAAACCCCGAGAAAGTGAAGAGACGACACTAAAGTTTGCACTCGCAAAAAGAAGTCTCATCATTTCCACTTTTGCAGTGGAATGAGGAACTTGAATCTACCCCTACCACTTTCATCCCCTACCAGACGACCACACCTGTCCTTAGATATCTGTAGCTTATCCACACTTTACTTTCTAAATTCACGTTGCCAAGACGAAGAAGGAGGAGGGACTTACCAGGCATAGTGAAAGTCGTCATGATCCAGCAGTAGGTGTTGACGACGTGGGTGGGGACTCCGTCGACGATACATCGGATCGGTTGTCCAACGAACTGCGTCCAAGTGATGATCATGGAAAATGTGATGAGGAGGACTGTCGTGAAGGTACAGTGAATTCTGAAGATGGGATTATCAATGATAATCTCCTGCCTCTTGAAGTAGTCCTTCAGTCCAGAGAGTAAATTATACATCTTGGCTACCTTTTTTTGTGGTACTTAATTAATTAGTTAATTATTTTATGACGATGTGATGTTTCCTTATCAACAGGTTCTTTAAATATTGCACACGAGTTGTCTTGTCAGTCAGTCTCGGAATGGATTTTTTCTTTTAATTTTTTTGAGCTTGCGAGCCTTACTTTTTCTTGATAATTGCAAACAAACG
>JAQIWU010001835.1:0-14486 GCA_034696445.1 Isotomiella minor
TTAGTGACCCTTCTGAGTACCCCTTCTCGGATCTTAGACGGCAGGGAAGGAAGTTCGTATGTAGGATTGCATATCCTACATATGCTATTTTGTATGGTAAGTGCATCGATACCAAACCGAGAACATTTAATTCGATCTGGATCTCTGAAAAATAATTTACTTTTGTTTGCATTTGTCGGCAAGTAGGGGTTGGTGAGTTAAAAAGTGAAGAAACCAGAGAAGGCAAAAGAATACCAAACTGCGAATATGTAATCAATTTCTTTCTATACAATCAATTGCAAGATTACATGATGCTACATCACATGATGCTACATCGCGAGAAATGCTATTCTCATTTTATCATTGACCGATTTATTCAGAAGAAGGTGTTTATATTCTGTCTTTAACACAATTCTGTATCGGGAGTCAAGAATAGCGTCAATGCATTCATGATATCTACGTTATTTGCCAATATCTGCGATTGAATAAAAATGATGGAAGCAATGCTATCAGTCCTTAAGCATTCAATTGCGTGGAATGGACTTGTGATGAGTAAGATGACATGGTCTGAGGCTGGACTTGGTTTGTTCATTCAAAAAGTGAATGCATTCCATTCAGTGCCAATACTTATATTCATCATATTACTGCATTTATCCTCTTCTTCTCCTTCTTTCCCTTTCTTCCTAGATATTTACTTTCATGATAGACAAGAATGAGTTGAGGCATACATTGGAATTAGATTGACACTATCCTTCGGTTGACAAGAGCAAGATCAATGAATGAATGAGAACGATATTGCAATAAGTGGTACACAGTCATTTTCCAGAATAATTTGATTTGTGCACGGTTGTTGCACACGTGAACAAAGAAAAGAACAAGAACAAAGTCGCATCCTATAGATCTTCTCAACTTGCATAATCCATAACTTTCTCCACACAATACTTTGAACGCGATTAAGTGAGTTGTTCTTTCATTAGCGTTTCGTAAGGGAGAGGATGCATTACTTTTAAAGAATATGCACATAAATACAATAATATTTACTTGCTTACAGTATCATTCAGGTTGATCACTGAATTGAGTTCTTTGTGCGGGTGAATATACAAAATTCGTTCATCAGGGTACTTACGGACATTGTTCATTACTACTACATTCCCAATTGACATTGATGTTTAATCGATGTTAATTGGACTAGCATGATAGATCTAAGATTCAAAAGTAATTGCCATTCTGTTGGTTGAATGTCAGAAAAAAGGAGGACCACGATTTTGCAGATTGATGCCGTTTCCTATTGGGCACGTTAGTGCAGACACATTTAATTATAATTGTAGACAATTTTAAGACAATTTGTAATTGAATGATCATTGCTTTCAAATCAATCTAATTATCTTTTCTAATAGTAAAGCTCACTGACAGTTCTTTGATTTGATATGACGAAGTTGCGAGTGTAGTCATTGTAAGAAAAAGTGGATGTCATTATTACTCAAATCTTTCATGGAGCGGAGAGGTGCAGAATGTATTTATTTATTAATATTAATTTTTTGTTTTAAATTGATATCCATTTAATTGTGTATCTCTGAAAAATAGTTGCATTGCATTTATGTAGTTGTATATGGTTAGCGAAGAAGCGATGTAATAACGATATTAAAGTAATACACAATGTAAATGTACATTTATGATTGTTGTGAAGATTCACGAATTTATAAAAACAATCACAACAGTACCTACCAATGATGTGATATGATTAAGTTGGAATTGCAGCACTGCAATTAAATCATTGTTCGAAGCGAAGTGAAAAGTTTGTCATTATTCAACTCTGTTACGAAAGGGAAAGGAGAAAAGAACTGATTTATTGCTTTTCTTTTAACTTCCTTTTCTTTTTCATGTTGTGTCTTAACAGCGTAACGAGAACACAAAATTGAAACTCTTTGGAAACGGAATTTTGAAATGGAATTTTGACAATTTAAAATGGAAATTTTGTATATGGTTAGGACGGAAGTAATGTAATAATGAAACATGAGAATGCAAAAGATGCATGACACCTGTGACAATAACTGCCTTCTTTTATGTTTGTGACCAAGAAAGTCAGTGGAGGGCATCATTAATCATTTGTTTTTAACTGGGTTGAGCATTTACATGGTAAATGTCATCATTTGTTGTTTACATGACTCATGAAACTTGTTCGCGAATGTAGCGTGCGAATTGTTTCTACAACTACAACCCTTGGATACCATTGTACGGAATCATTTTTTCGGATTCTTCGATTCGACACCTTAATACAACTGCCTGAATCATAATTAATTATCCAAATCATCCAAAGTGGAATCAATTCACTTTTGTCAATGCTTCATTTTGAGAATGATCTGACATCATCAAGGTATTTTTTGATGTCATATCATCAAGTTGGCTGGGCATAATTGCAAACATAATTACACATTTGCATACGCGTGTGGACATTCCTTTCTACAGTAATGCTTCCCATCTATTTCACTTTATTAACTCGTGATCCAAATGAAAACATCAGAGTCACATTTTTTTAAGTCAGTATACGAAAGGAAGGGGAACTAATCATCTCGTTTACCAAGGGGGCTGTAAAATGTGGAGTGATTTATGACTTTTTTCACTTTGAGCAGTGAATGGATAGCATTCTGAGAAGCTACAATTTTGACGAAAGAAAAACAAGTGGAGGGAAAGGAGATGCACGATCTGTGACGAACTTAACTTTGCCTTGCATTCCCTAAGTTGTTTTTGGTCTAAAGTTAAGATGTTCGGCAACAACGAAACAATAGAGGAAAAGAGAGCACGGCGACTATGGTTCTCAAATATTTTGTTTATTGCTTTTTCTTGTATTTTTTAAGTGGTTCAAAGTGGACAATGCAGTTGGAGTAGACAGATCAGAAGTAAGCGTTTACTGGAAGTAACGAAAAAGAGGGTCATTTATTAAGATAAAATTCTTTATTTTATTGCACTCCAACTCTTAATCTCATGCCTTGCAACTGCCTCCAGAATCACCTTCTGAGATTTATCATAAAAGACATTAAACAATTCAATAAAGTGTGAGGTTTGGAGAGGATGACAGACATTATGTTGGTTGGTTTTTTATATCTTTCTTTGAAGCTAAGCGTGCAAGTGTATTTACCATTAATCAATTCACGTTTCTCATAATTCGCAACTACCGTGATGCTCTTTCATGATAATGCATGCATTCTTCAAGACCACCTCTCCATGCATTTATAGTTTTGGAGATACAATGAATCTCTAAATGCATGGAGTCTATAAATCGAATATTGTTTAGGCCTGTCTGGCTGAAATTAAAAAAAAGTTTCCTTCTTTCAAAGCTCCTTCTTATTCTTTTTCTTATCTTTTTTGAGTCACTTCATTATGAGGGAAGTTCAAAGTATTTGCAGGAAAGCCTTAGTGGATATGTCGGTTCCGTCTGTCCGTCCATTTTCGAGGACTTGGTGAATATGTAGGCTAAATTAAGATTTCTAAAGGAACAACAGGTTGGACAAGTTCAATGCGGTATTATGGTTTTTTCTGAAGTCGTAACTTTTTCATTCAGACGTAAGTTGCTGTGCTTTCGAGGGTGGTATTGTCCTTGCAAAGCCTTCATCTTTGATGTACGCTTTCCGTCATTTACAGGATGTACAACGCTGCTCATTCCTTTCTCCAAGACCCGTCGAGGACCATAAACCATTCAGTAAAAATCTTGTAAAATAATAAAATGACCCTTTCAAGTTTGTAAGATTCTTAGAAATAAGAATAAATAAATAAGTCTATCCATCACATCCGAGTTTTAAAAGGTGAGCGTTGTTTGGAAAACCTCTTTTCTTGGATTACCACCAACGTGCATATCACATTTTGAATCATTCGTAACATTTTAAACGGGCATTAATCAAATATATCATTTTGAGGTACGTATTCCAAAGGCTGTAACCATGCCACATGATTAAAGCGTTCGTAATAATTTATCCAATGTACAATAAAATGGAATTAATGTTGCATTAAGTAAATTTCAACAATGGAATTGCTTCATTTTTAAGTTGGCTTGTGGATGAAAGATTGACTGGAAAGAGGAGACTATAATTTAGATCTGCGTTATCCTGTCGTGAAGTCTGACAGTCTGTTCTGTGAACGAGTTGTCTTGTTTACGCGTCTCTTTAGTTCCATCATCGCTGAGGAGAGGCTTTAATAATGACCAGGCACAGGCACGCATTATTAATGCGTGCAAGAAGGTTTGGGTGATTTGTCAGCTTCAATAAAGTTGCAATGTATGACTTTATTGGAAGTTACAATTATTAACTATAAATGCAATTGTAGCTTGGATCCATCACCCATTTTTAATAAGATATAAAATTTACTACTATGAAATTCCCTATAAGAATGAAAATTAATGGCTATACTTTTGGCAAACATATTATCAAGTCGACAGAAAAGACACACTGAAAACTCTCGCTTTCTATAGGTTGTGGTGCACTTAGACACACTATTGAGTCTGAAACAATAAAAGAGGGGCGAAAGTGACTCCGTCTACACGTTCATTTAGAACAAAAAAGGTAGAATACTCGCCAGATGTCTATTGCGACGTTGAATATAAAGTACGTTCTTAGTACGAGTATTCAATGGACTGAGCTGCACAATGAGTTTGTACCATACGGGCCTTAACCTGAACGTACATTTGTTGTGCCATCAAACACTGAACCATTGGCGTACTGGTATTAGTCATTTTGCACGTACCGATAGCAGCACATGAGGAACTTGTACCAAGTGTGCCGAAGAGCACGTACTATTTTACACTTTTAATACAAGAGTTGTTTCATGGGGGGTTTGAGATGTTATTTGCAGATAAGCAAAAAGACAAGATACAATCCGCATTTCACGACTACCATGCAAAGACCTGTATTCGGTTTGTGCAACGGACAACCCAGCGAAATTATATCAAGATTGTCGAAGGGGATGGGTGCTTCGCTGCGGTAGGAATGATAGGTGAAGGGGAACAACCTGTGAGTTTAGGAAACGGGTGTTTAGAACGTGGAAATATAATCCATGAACTGGGTCACTCAGTCGGATTTTACCATGAACACAATCGAAGTGACCGAGGTGACTTCCTCGTCATCTTCTGGAGTAATATTGAGCAGGGTTGGTCATGATTTCAAGTAACTCATCACAGCACTTTTATGGGACATCCAGTTCCGGAAGAAGAACGCCAGTTGAAAATCCTCTCTTGAATTCGTTCGACGAAGAAAGAATACTGATGTATGGCTCAAGATTTTTACCCAAGGATGGTAGATCTGAGACAATGAGAGCCAAGAGTGGAAACGTTTTGAAGGAAGTGTTCAGCAAGCCGGGACTCGGTCCTTCTGATGTCGAAAGGGTGAAGCAGCTCTACCATTGTTGAATTCATCTCTTACGAAAGACTTGAAATATAAACCTAGTCTAAGAATGTGAGACACCAATTCCCCAACCGCTAACAACTTATTCAACCGATTGGGCCAGCATTAATAGTGAATGGAGTGTTTACAATTTATTGAAGTTACCATTTTTGGTTCAATGTATTTATTTCCTAACCTGCCAAAAAGGAGGATGCAGGTATCTGTATACATGCATGTACTTACAGAATGGATGGTGATGCTATGTTCGTCGCATTGCCACAGAAGCTATACGGTTGGGAATCTCCAGTCATTGTTGAATTAAGGTAATAGTGGCTGACCCCTGAAAGATATCCGTTGGGGTAAAAACAGTCGGAGACAACGTTGCTGGGGCATTCCCCCTTGGAGTTGATTCGTAGTAGGGGAGTGAAGATAGCAGTAACAGTCTAACTGTAACTATCATTGACGATTTACTATATTGCCAGAAATCTACAGAGCGAACCAATTTTGTTAATCACAGCACAGATGAAATGTAGTAGCACTGAAGCGTTATTACTCCCAGTTAATTTTAACTGAGCAACGGATTCGGATATGCTTGAAGCAATGTAACGTGGTTCGCAGCAGGTCCCATAGAGTTGCCATGGATAATCCAAAAGCCCATAATAAAAGCGTTGTCAGAACGTCATTCAGATTAAGTTCCCTAAACCCGACGGATTGTGGTACCTCACCCCTCAACTTCCCCGCTATGATGGGGGCAACATTCTGAAAGTAATTTTCTTCCAGCCGTCTCCACCGAAGCCATACACCGGACTCCACATTTCTCCGGAATCCTTTCAGGAGGAAACGCAGCTTTGTCGCAGAAGCAGCTATGGAAATGTACCTCATCTCTGGTAGGATGATTTCATTGTGGATTTGTAACCTGCCAATATATTTTGCGGTATGCTGCAACTGTGTTCGTGATGATATTATCAAATGTGTCTTGTCGCTGTACATTAAAACGGCGTATCGTTTCTTCCTGTCCGATTCATCCATTTCGAAGAAGAGGCCTGGAGACAGCACTTGCCAGTCACTCCATTCCTTAACGCCGTTTAGAACCCGTGTCCCTCGGAGAAGCTGTGACGTTACATCGCTGTCTCTGTTAATTGCAGCTATGAAATTGTGGGTGCGGTTCAATTCTGCAAAGGTTGAGGGAGTCCAAGGATAAATTGGAAAGAGGAGGCCTATCAAAACCATTCCGTGGTATGCGGATGTAATCGTGAAACCCAGTAGTCGTACATGAGTCTTCCAGGCCCTTTTAAGACCTCCGATTCCTGTCTTCGTGATGAAAAGTGAAACGGCCAGAACCACACCAAACGTGGCAAACAGAGACCACCAAACCTCCCGCTGAAACGGTCTAGCAATATTTCCCCAAACAATTTCAGGCTCTTTTAGCACGACAAAAGTGATTCCAGGTGACTCGTAAAACACTGCTTTTGGATCCGGTGGCATCGCAGACACTATGTCATCCCGGACAAGGAACGTCCTCGTCCAGAGATGCTCCGCGAAGTAGTAGTTTGTCTGAAAAGTTAAGTTGTAGTGGGCAAATGTAAGACAAAACATGACATTAATAGCATTGTAGGTTTGCGTTAGTTCCTTAAGCTGCTGGTAGAAGCTGTCGAACTTGCATTTAGACTCTCCCCAACCACTGATTACCGAGTAGAATAGGACGGGGAAATCCTCGACTTTGGGTTCCGGCGGAGGAAGAGAGGATGGTAGGTTTCCATTTTCACCGAAAAAGTTATAAAGGACTCCAGGAAGACCTCCTCTCATGATAAAGGCATCTTGGTTCCACTGAGATCTTAGATAGTCTTCAAAGAATGTATCCTTTGTGTACTGAGGGTATTTTGGGTAAACCTTTGGTAGCCTTTCAAAGAATTCCATTTTATTTCGAGTGACCGTAATTTTTGCGTACTCAGATTTCCACCGTTGCACCGTCCTGGTGTCGGTTAGACGATAAAATAGGTGAGTGAATCTGTGGCTGACTCCAAACCTGATGTTGTGGTGAGGCTTTACAGGATAATCTGCGAAAAAGATTATGTTTAATTTGATTATTACTCAACATCAACCGTGAGAGTCAATACCTAAAATTTGGTTTACGGAATTCGTTGTGTGGCATGTAACCATGACTTTGACGCAGTCATCAAATAGTTCTGGAATATCTGTTTTGTCTTCCATTTGCCCATAGCAGTCCAACACCATAACCATTGTATTAGAACCGAGTTGTTGTTGCGTCGAATGTTGAAAGGTTTGAATTAATATAAAAACACCAACGGCGATGGACCCCGCAGCTTCTATCAACCATAAACGCACCATCGTAGTGTCACGGCAGCGGGAGGTAACGATTGTTGACTATAACGTTTTTACAATGGGTGCAAGACTTATGAGGCATACTTGCAAGAACCAAAGCATTATATTCAAACAATGTGAAGTTGTTGTTAAAGTGGAATACGTTGATTTCTATGCTACTTCAATTGAAGTATTCAGTGCCCATCAATTCCATTCTTTTATTTGACTTAACGTACTGTGGATATGGGAATAGAGTCATTCAAATGCTGATGTTCCGTGAAGTGCTGGGAAGGTAAGAATCAACCGAGGACCGTTCAGTGCTATCTTGAAAGGCTTAATTGCTCAACTTTTTTCAACAATAGGTTTACATTTATTTTTAACTTTTTGAGGTAAAAGGGCTGGAAAGGACGGATATGTAAGTACACGACGGAAAAGTACACAGTTTCGACGTATGTATATACCATATTGTTTTGTTATCCGTCGGATTATCAAGGTTTCTGTCCTTTCACATAACCGTGACCGGCAGGCTGATCTTATTCTGGAGTTGGTTACTGCAGTGTACAGCCGACCTTGTGTAAATCAAATGACTCAGCACCGGATGCGTTAGGCAGTTGTGGAGGTATGGGAAAAGGACGCTGGATGTAGGCAATTAGTCTTTCATAAGCTTATGAAGTTTTATGAGATTGGAATTTCTAACGTGTCTCTCCAACATTTGAAGTGTGAATGATTCAATTTATTGTAGACCAATGATCTGCTAATAGATTATGTCCTGAAAAATGCAAAATTCGCTACCATTGTTCTGGGAGCGTTTCTTATTTTCTTCCCCTCTTTGGCACGGAGTTAAAGTTAAGGTACAATGTCTCTGCTCTGTTTTGGAAATGATTCACCACATTATTACCGTTCACTGCAAAGCGAAAAGGATTCCTTTGTACAACATTTCTACCACCGGCTGTGTTAGTAAACTGACACAGTGTTCCCTTTTGCGGAGCAGAAGTTTCTACCATCGGTAGTTTGCCTTTTGTTTCAAAAACTCTGTCTCCTCGCCCATTGTACCCGATGAAGTTTGGTTTGTTATGTTTACCATTCAAGGATTTCATCAATGTCTTTTGGTTCGTTAGTATGATATGCGTTGGGTTGGATCCTTGAAGGACACTTTTCCAAGGTTAGTGACCCTTCTGAGTACCCCTTCTCGGATCTTAGACGGCAGGGAAGGAAGTTCGTATGTAGGATTGCATATCCTGCGTTTTCTGGCCAAGGGTTCGTTTATTTCAAGGCATAATTCTCTCCATTTCATCAAAAAGGTATGCATGACTACCTAGGGGAGCTGATTTCTACGTTCAAAAGGAGTAACTTGGAACGCTGGAAACATAACCGAGGGAATTGGTTCTATTTAATGCTGCCCATGACCACGGTGACCGTAGTTATTCCATACATGGTAGTGGGCACCTCTCCCTACTGGAAAATTAGGAAACACGTTTGGCGTTTAATCGTGAGGGGTCATTATTTTATACATCGGGTTACGGTAATACCCCTTGTGGCCCTTCTCTTTCTGCCCCCACTGTCATCATTCAAAAACATTGGACTTACTGATGGTCTCGACGAGGCACCGCTCCTCCTCGTGTCAACCCAGCAGAACGTTAACTTAGGTGGCAAACCTCCGTCACTTCTTCTGAAGATCCCGATAACTGGAATACAAGGAGAAGCCAACCGCATCCGTTTCATCCTGCATAACCACCCCACCAACCACCAGGCAATAGTGTGGAAGGTTCCGTATGGAGATTACTTGTTGGTTGGAACGGTGGATAAAAACAGGGCGTATGCAGTCTGGCTGGCCAATTGGATGGTAGAGGTCGTTCGGGATAAGTTGAATCAGTCCTTTGTAACACAGCTTGCGTACAGCAAAAGCTCTCAATTTTGGGCGTGTTCTGGACGGTTCAGGCCCGTGCCATCGGGGAAGACAGACGTGTTCATTGATTGCGATGGGTATAACTTTTTGTCCTGTGCAAAGTCAGAGGGTTTTATGGCCTTCGAGATGTACCACAAGCCATTCATGGCGGAATTGTGGGCTGCACTTGGGGGAGCATTTCCGTTTCTCTCGGCAAATTTTGGTTCTTTGGGTCAGAGCGCTTTTTGGATGGGGTGAGAATGTAGGCATTGGAAGGGTAGCACTGCTTCTTGTAAGTTCTTTGGTCGAGGACACCCCTCACATGCCTTCAGTATTCAGACGAAGCCGCGTTTAGAAACCTTTTAAGCCTGTGGATTCTGGTGTCCACCGTTATAAGCTCTGGCACGACTGATGACCGTCGGAAGCCCCAGTCGAAATAGAATGCAAATTTAAATTTCTGAAATGGGCGGACCGTGTAGCAGTTTCGTGTGCCGAAGTTGACAAAAGCCGAACTGATAAAAGATGATTGTCCATACTTCTCTCGTTGTTCGAATGTCGACAACATGGACATATGATTCTCACAGAATCGAGCCAGGTAAAATAGAATACTCCCGTGATGCTGTATGACGACAGTGACATCTTTAGGGTCATCTGCACGGTAAAATCCAAGATACTGGGTTGGACGTCATGCAGATAAAGAAACAACGGGGACTCCTTAAATATGAGGTTCATAAAAATCAGTGTCTGAATAGTATCCAAATCTCTCTGAGCAGAATTCTTGAAATCAAGGATGACAACGTGATAATTAGGCAAATTGCTAGTTGACATTCTTAATGAAAATTTAGAAATATTACGCAGTGCAAAATTCTTGTAATCATAGTCTTTAACCATGTTGAAGTAATATCTTGAAAGACTGAAGTCCAGCACACCCCATAGTTTCGAAGCGACTGCATGCCCACAGTTGTTCACCTGGCAAGTGTGTAGGGAGTGAAGTAACTTTGAATCGGTATCACTGCGATGAATACTTTGCACTACACATCGGGGTATCATACGCAAAAGTTGTATGCTGCCGTGCTCATTATAGTCTCTCTTAACAACAGAAATGGCGTTGTGCCGGCACAACACGAACGACAGTGTTGCAAGTCTCAAAATCGTATACATCGTTGATTTTGGAAGGCAGCTAATCTAACGATCAAGCCTTGCCCGAAGTACGACCGAGACTGAAAATTCAGCCGTGTTTCTGTTTGATCCTTTACTACTGCATACGGAGACCTCGGAGCAATTCCATGCGTCATTTGCTGGCACAAATAGGAAAACTGTCGCTTTGTGAGAATCCACAATAAGTGTCATAACTGTCACTCAGACTGGGTAAAATTGTTCCACTTGTACAGTGGAAAGCATACAACGGTATTATATAGCAACTTTATTTGTTAGTCTATGAGATTGACATTTGAGTAAGAGTGTGGCTCGTACGACTAATTTTGAATGATTTATCACCGTCCCCCTCGAGAACTCAAGGATATCGGCAATCTTTATTGAACGCCATATTTTTTCCAAGATCTTCCGTTTCCCGATGCGTTGATTGTGGCGGAAGGAAAAACAGTTTGTCGCCATACGGTATTTCATTTGTTGAATCAATTACAAGTACACGAATAAACCAATGAACAATTTTGCCCCGATTTAATATTTCGATTTATCAAAGCGGTATATGTAATATAAAGAATTGTAGCATGTAGCTGGACCCACTACAGACCCACGTGGTTTAAACTAAGATAACATGTCCAAAGATAACGACGAAGAGGAAATATATCGAAGGGCTCAAAACATAAAGCGAGCACAAGGCACCAGTATTTGGCTAAAACTGTTTTACAATTTACATATTTGAGTTTTAACCTTATGAATCCGTAATAGTGGCTCTATAATTGGTTATTAAATTTCAACCTTTTGACCAACACCATCGATGGTTTGATTGATTTACTCCTGTATTTCTCACGGTACATGTGTCGCCAAGACTTTTTCAATACATTGTCAAAATTCAGTATTCAGTCACCTATTTGACTGTTGCGGAGCATTAGATGAGATGGATAGGTTGCAAGAATACTTTCCCCTTCTTCAGCTTGGGTTCGGAATGATGATATATGAGTACAACACGCATTATTGGGAGATACACATAGCCAGTCAGACATTTATGGGTAAATGGCGTATTAATTATGCTGGTTCCTTTAGGCCCACTGGATGTTTGCAAGTCACACATGGAATTGCCATTAGATTTACGATGTAATGTCCTCTGGGAATAACATATCGTGACTTTCATACATTCACCAGAAATCGAGCTGTTCTGACTGGCTTTGCACTCACTTGATTAAAAACCACTAAAAGCTTTACACCCTAAAAAAAGTAGAATGACTATACAAAAACGAAGTTGACAATGCCGTTCAAGCCATTTGCTGCCCAAGTTAGGTTCTCAAATGTTTACCAGAAAACCTGCAAGAAATTGCGCAACAAGGGTTCGGCATGAGGATAGTCAAGAAAATAACAGGAGTGGTAAAACCTTGTCTGTTTCTTCGCATCTGCCAGAACAGCAAACAATCCTCCTCAACCTTGGTTTTGGCCTTTTCCTTTGTCCCTATTATGTTAAGCGTGATTCCAGTAGCACCATGGTTTCAAAAACGTTGGCCCCTCAAACAATTCTAGTATGTATCCTCAACACAGTAAGCATTATTACTGCCATTCTGCAGCTGCACAGCGTCCTCCAAACCCTTGACGACTTGAGCATGACTGATGACGGGTCTCGGCTTTACTTCGTTTTTCAAAGGTTCGTCGCAGTAGCCTACATTGCCTTGCTGTTTCCAACACTCGCTTTTAGCCGTTCCAGAGTTATGAAGATGACTAACATTGACTTTGGCCGTAACCCCGTATTTCAGGTAAACGTTATGCTCGCCTAGTCTGAAATAGTAAATGGTCTCTTCCCTTATTGATTTGCAGGAGGCTGTAATGTGGTGCGTCACACTGTCGTACATTTCACTACAATTCGTGGAAATTGGAATGGGGGTTGCAAAGAGTAGTTTCTTGTCGGACAAGTTAAATTCTGCATCCATTGTATACCATATGAAGACTACAAATGTAACTTTCCACGAAGCTCCTTCGTTGCATCAAACTGCGTCAATCGCTTACATCATTGGGACCTTTCATTCATCCATTGCATCGGCGCTTGTTCACACGTTGCTCCTGATAATTAGCATGAACGTATGGCGGGTTGTTCAAAAATGCAGCGAACAGATCGATAATGGGCAGGACGGCGCCACAGATGAAGACGTGCGTCCTCCAGTGAATCAATTGATGCTTAATTCAACCATGGTAATGATTATTTGTTTGTTATGAAGTCGGAATTGGAATGCCTTTGGCACATGAAGGGGGACATTGGACTTCTCAACAGCGTAGCAGGGCCTTTTGTGGTGTTGCAGTTAATTGAATGTATCATGGGTGGATCCTTTTGGATAGTCAAATCTGCGAGTAGGTGCGATAATTGGATTTGTGGTGTGATCTACGCCGGAGATGTACCTGCTTTTGTCATTGCGGCAGAAGCGGAATCACGGGTAACTGCATTTGTTGTATAACAAATGAAGTTCCTGATTTTCCGTGTAAAGGCGAGGAGGCTGGAGAGGTTGTTGGAAAGGGGCACTAAATCGATACCAAATAGTTTCCAAAAGCCAGTGGTGGATCGGTACCATCTGATCAACCAGGGTGAGGAAAGTAACGGCTTGGATGGTTGGAAGTTCTTCACAGTGTCTTACTCTTTCCTGGGTTCGGTATGTCTTGAAACTTTGGCATACCAACTGCCATTTAATCGGTTTGTAGAAGTGTTTCTTAAGGATGCATTTCATTTCAGGTGTTCAGCATTGGCTTAACGTATGGGTTAGTGCTACTTCAGTTTACATCAGCCGCACCTGCCACAACCTTGTGCGAGTGCACTTGTAGACCGTAGCGTTGGTTGTTTGAATGTAAAAAAATAAAACACGCTAACATTTGCAGCCACCTTTTGGAATAAAAAGAAAAATGGAATGGCGCGCCTAATGTCGCCCTGATGAGACTAAAGGGAAACACGATATTGAATTGGCTTAATTGAAGATTTCCTATTACGACGCTATGGAATGTCATACGAACCGAGGCATCGTGACTTCCTTTTGCAACCGGTGCTACCACCGTCGTGGTGGTTGTTGATAGTAGTTGCGCTCTTTGTGACAAACGTGAGAAACAGTATCCACGATAAACGCATACGTTCATGCTTAAATTGTGAGAGATTTCGCTACAAAGTGTAGAAGATCAACTACTAGAACACGAAACGCGGTTTTACATGTCTAAGTCGCTTTTAATTAACTATAGATATTAAAGTTTTCTGTTGTCCAACCCATCAATCACCTGATTCATGCTACTAGCTTGAAACAAATTATTGATTAAAGTAATAATGAATGCGTGTAGTATTATTTCTTGTTCGAGAAGTTCGCTTGTCGCATTGGACAAATATGGATATTCGCAAACCATAGAACCTAACCATAACCTTTGGTGATAGTGTGATACAACAATGAGAGGGTGCAGCTTTGCGTATCTAATATCTACAAGACCTTCATCAACATGGGTTACTATGCCTTGGTTCTCCCCTTCAGATTTCGTCAAGATGGCTCCAACGGGAACTACAAAATTACCAAAAATGTTCTGCAGTCGGGTAGGTCAATACTCATGGCACACAAATTACTATTCCACAATTTATTATTGCAGGTTTTGTGTGGTATCACCCACATTCTTGTACTCCTGCGCGTGATTATGTTCGTCCGATCCTATCCTTATGGGGCACTGAGTACCGGCAAAAAGGCAAATGCTTCGGTGTATTTTGCAGTGTTACGTCTGCGATAGGTGTGGTTTTTGGCATAGAT
>JAQIWU010001836.1:0-14483 GCA_034696445.1 Isotomiella minor
TACCAAAATGTTACTTTGTAATTTTTGATAAGATTTCCATCATTTTTATAGGTAATGATTTTTTTTACCAAAAAACAGTTGGATATTTGGGCCAGGAAAAAATGCCTTTCTTTCTTCTTGGACTAATACGAGATTGACGTTCATTCCTTTACTCCTGAAAGTTCTTTCATGACTTACAGAAAGTTGTTTTGGTTTCGTGAAAGTATAGAAAATGAGAGGATATCGTGACGCCACCGCACTATTTAAATAATTGGTCTTAATTCGAAGTATTTTCACTGACTTCCTTACTCACACACTCTTTCACTCGCTCGCAAGGCCTGTCATTTCTCCCCTATCTTCCTTTCCTTCCTTAACCCTTCACTCTGCCACAGATGGCTTCTCTACATTAAATAATTACAATTCCAACTTTTTTGTGTTTTGTCTTGCGTTTAATAAAAAAAGTTGTTCGCGTAATTATTAATAATAATGCGACCAAGAGTGTTTTCAGTTGAGAAGAGGCCATTTAAGGGCCCTGTCGGTGAAAGATTATTTCAAATTGGTTGACAGCTTTGACGACAAAGGTTCCAAAGGGTGATATATTATACAAAGATGATATGATAGGTTATATAGACGACAGAGAGGAGAGACTTCTCATTGTTGAAAACTATTTAATCGAACACAAAGATTTTAATCATGGCAAGGATAAATTAAATTCCCCACGACGCAATTCTGTCATCCAATTCCATATCATTCATTACTTATTTTCCCTGCGTCCTGTTGAACTTGAATTATACGTATTCATCATCAAGTTCAAGCGCATATATGTGCAGAGCAATAAAGCTAGTTTAAAAGAATGAATGAATGAGAGGGGGAGAGATTACTACTTTTACTTTACATTCCTATTATTAAAAGTTATATTTGATCTTGCGCTGATTATCAATGTGACATGTGGTCCACTCCAATTCTGAGAACCAATCCAGCAAATACAGAAAAGTCCCTTCTTTCTTTCTTTCTCCTCTTTCACCACGACACTATACACACACACATACACGCATGGGGAAAATCGGATTAAGTTTAAGTAATCTGAAACAAGTGCGTGTGTGCTGCTTTATTGGAATTGGTTAGTATGGGTCATTATTTCTCTCCTGCTATGCCAATTCTGCACTTCGTTCTCAAAGGGTGAAATAAAAGCAGAAGTCTAGTGTCGTAGAATTAACAAGTTAAACTTTCCCCTAAAAACATTTACTATGAGGGTACTTCTTATGTGACTAGCCTGTTGTGTTCTTGCTGCCTTCACCATTACAGCAAGTGTCATAGTCATGATTGTAATCTCGAAGTATTGATTATAAATGAATTTCGGTTCGGAGTTCAACTCCAAATGTCAAGTATCAATTGTACGGCGAAGACAGAAAAGAAAGCAGAGGAGCTGATTTTGAGTAACGATGTAATGCGTATGTGACGAGAATGCTAGTTAAAAGGAAAAGTGCATTTTTTTGGACAGAGTATTGGACTATTTTTTTGGCTTTTTGTGTGTATCAAAGCAAGTCGAATGGAATTTAAAGTTGATATGACGAAATTGGTAGTGGAGACAATTGGGGACAATGGTGGTAAACGATTCTTTCATTCCCTCATAGCCTTCTTTACTTTTGGGTTTACTTTTTACTTGATGATTAAATGGTGGTTCTCCTGGGAAAACAAAGGGGAGAAGCCACTATTTCATGAGGGAAATGGAATGAACCAGTTGTAATGGCTGATCTTTGAGATATGCCTTTGCGAGGACAGGGTTGGCAGTTAACTTTATGTGTCGTGTGTGTGTTGCTCATGTGATGTGAGTTGTGAAATATTGAAGTGTGGATTGGGGTATGGGTAGATAAGTGTGCAATGTTAATGTTATCAGTTGGAGTGTGAGAAGTCAAACTTCGTGTCCCAGGGTGTAAATAGTGAGGAAGGGGTCACTCACTCAATTACCATACTGCCAGTTAGATTGTAGTCTATGAATACTTAGGCTTCTTCAGGTACCTCATAGTAAACAATGGGTTAAATAAAACAATTTGTGTTCACCGCACTCTGCAGGTGACTTACTTTCTCTTCCCACTTTCACACTTATCTCCTCGTCTTATCGCATATGTTGCACACTTTCACAGTTAATGAAGGTGACATTTTTTAGGAAATGGGATCCTACATTGGGTTAATTGGATAGTTCCAGGGCTGAAATTACTGGCTGTCGCTGTTTTAAAATGACAGTAGAATGTCCATTAGTGTCTCAAATAAATCCGTAGTTATAAAACAAGTCATCTTTCTCCTCCTCATGACTTTTTCCTGTAAACCCGAATTGATGGATTGGACAAACAAGGAGAAATTCAACAACTCACCAGTTCACATTGTTTAAGTCCAATAAGAGTTGTAGCTTTCCCCTACCGGACTCCCTTATCTGATCTTCACTTATTGAAAAACTATCGGAAGGGTCAACGTCGGCCGACCAAAAAAAAAACGAGCGAAAGGCTGACCAAATCTCACTAATTTAATTTCCTCCCTAAAAATACAACAACTAACCCTCACCCGTTTGTTCTTTCACTTAAGACACGCATTCAGTGCAGCGCAGTAGAGTGAGTGCAGTTCAAAGAAAGAAGAAAAAAATAACACAAATCAACGAAACTCACAGGTCAACAGAGTCGTAACTGATTTGTACTCCTTTTTTCTTTAGGAGTGGACTCGTCTGATCAAGCAAAGTCTCTTATACCCTTGCATGCAATAATGCTTGGACACACACACATCACTTTCATTCATTCGAAACCAAACTGGCTTTCATCATCCTTCTTGATACCCTTTACTTTCCTTTGTTTTGATCCCTTTTTTGTAGATCTCAGCAGCTTGCTGGAAAGTCAACATCGGACATCATCATTGATTGTTCTATCAAACAGAATTTTTAGATCAACATGACCTCGTCGTTACTAAATGTAATAAAATGAACAATGGATGGACAGACGGTACAGGAAAATTATGGAAATTGCACTTTCAATAAGCGAGATAACAATAGGACAATTATTTAAACTTTATAAAAATTAGCTAAAGCTAAAATGAAACACAATCAAGTAGAGCCAAAAAAAGTAACATGATTATTAGAGAAAGTATTATTGTGTTTGGAAAGAAAGCAATAAGTTCAGGGCAAACAAATTCTGTTTAATTCGCTCCATCCGGAAGAAGAGTGAGAGGAGAGAAGGAGAGGGTGATATATTTTTTTCAAAAGTTCAGCCAATTTGCAAGCGGCAGAAAAACTTTTTTTTCAAAGGATAAAGAAAGAGGTTTTATTGTTAAAAATTGAGAAAGTGAGTAGGTAAAATATGTGTCTCGGAATAAGTCCATGGTTATGAAGAAAAGACAGGGCTCTCTTCTGTGTGTTTGGAGTGTGACTCAAAACCAAACCAAGCGTGAACAAGTTTGAGTCTGAATTGAGCTCCTCTCTCGTGTGTAAAAAGGAAGAAAAAAAGAAAGAAGAGAGAGTCAGTTAACGAGGTCTCAAATTCATATTATTGAAACTGACAATTTCTTCGTTCAGCACGGAAAAGCAAAAAAGGAGGAAACTATCAAAGTAAAAAAATACAATTTTAAAAGCGAGGAAAAAATAATAATAAAGAAGGGAAACTAATTGCAAGGCTTTCGATTTTACCCTGTTTCTACTATGCTACTTTCTCTCGCCCCTCTTCTGTTTCAAAAAAGGAAGGAAAGAGACACAGACCAATGCTGACTTGACTAAAAACAAGAGTGAAAGTCCCTGATTTACTAACTATTTCTCACTCCATACTTCCATGTCTCATTTGCCTACACCTTAACTACTATTTATGAAATGAAGCAGGGGGAAAGAAAGACGCTAGTCTTCCTCAGAAAAAAAGACAATTGTACGTAAAACACAATGAGTTTCCTTACAATCTTTTTGTGGGGAAACCAAGCAGCAAGTAAAAGATCCAGAGTCTGGATCTGATAGTGTGAAAGAGAGAAGAAGGGGTTAAAGAGTTGACACATGAATGATATGATTCATCCCATTATGACTTCTCCGCGGCTCCGGCCGTGATATTATACGACCGGATTGCGTTGGATATTGAGTCTTTTGGGGAGAGTTGATGCGTCCCTTGTGACCAGTAGTGAGATGCAAAACCGGGGGATAAAATTAATGCAAAGGGAGTGGGAAAGTTAATTAGGATCCTGCATTTTTATGTGCTGATTTGGATTAGACCGTTTCTTCTTCCAGGGCCTTCCTCCTGTTTCTTCTGTGTTGTGTGGCATGAATGTTTCTTCTGTTTCAATTCATTAATATCGAACTTACACCACTCGCACAGGTTTCTTCTTCAAGCCACACTTCTTCTGTATCATTACTCCGACTGCCGTATGAATGAGATGGATTAATGGCATGGCGTAGCAAACTTTGTCTGTCTGGTTTCTCCCCCTTCCTCCACTATTTTAAATAGGCATAAATGACGAGATGAAATGGGATGAGGATTCACAAAATTTACTCTGTAACTCAACCCTATCATCCTCCGTCTCTTTCTTCCCCAAATGATTTCTTTCCATTCCTTCTTCCTCCATGAAAAAAAGTTTAACATTTGCTATTTGAGTTTCAAATTCAAACACATTCATCTGTCATCATCAAGCTTAATTTGTCTTTTAGCTCTCCGTGGTAATAGAAGAGGGTTTTTGGCAATCTCCTTTCCTCTCGTCTCTCTGTTAGCGCTAGGTGCATTAAACTTTTTTCCTCCCTTGCTTTGACGACATTAGGAGAAGATAGAATGCGATAAAATAAAACTCCTCTTCTGAAAGGATGACGGGTTGGAAAAAGACATGTGTGAGTGTATGAGGATAAACGAAAGAATTTAATCCAGCATACGTTTTGTGAGATGGGTTCATATTTTCACATTCGTTCCCTTATCTACTCGGCCTTACAGTTTCTGCATATTTGTACTTTGAGCAACACATTAAATATTGTCCATTACAGGAGGAGTGAATCTCCTTCATTTACTTATTATGAAGGATTAAAACAAAACTTTCTCAAACTTGGCTATAGCAAAAGGAAGGGGTAGTCACTGCATAAGCCTACCTGCTGGGTGAGCATAAGTGCTAAGTCGTTAAGCAAGGACGGAGGACACTCTTGGAAACTTTCACCGGCTGGTCGCAGCGTGTATTTTGCTCCTGATTTTTGGAGAAATGGTTGCACAAAGAGTAATCCAGAGAGGCAGAGTATGGGAGAAATATGTGGCAATTCAAAGGTCACGGAATAAATGAGCCTGTCCTTTCTAATTTATTGATATTGTATTTCTTAAACTCCACCTTGGGAATCGTCTCACTTTAGCTACTTACTGCATTACATTAAAGCTTAGCATAACAGCCGATGCGACGGCCAGCAGTTAATGGTGACAGAAAAGCCCCATTCATTTTATACCAACATTCGTCTTTGCAGAGGTCATAGGCTGGACCCATGGAAATCTTTTAGTCCATCCGCAATCATTTTGTGGCAAAAATCGTTCGAAATGTTCCCCATAAAACAAAATAGGTTTAAACTAGCCTCATTACTTGATCCATGTTCTTCTTGTACCTATCGATTAATCTTTCTAAGTCAATTCGTTGAACAAAAACATTCCAAAAGATATCCCGCATGGACAAAAGTAGGAAGATTTTTTAGTATGTCATTTTTTTCTACTAATTGCTTTTCATGGCATTTCTCTCTTTCCCATGATAAAGTCTGTTTGAGTCGCCGAGTGAGGTGAAAGTACGACTGAGAGCGTTCGAACTTTTACTTTCACTCTGTGATAGCTGACAAAAGCCCTCCGCCGCTTTTACCGGACTTTTAATGGACCCACTCTTGGGGAAGAAGAAGAGCTATATATTTTCCTTCTCCATGCACGGAAGTGTAAAAAAGTAGTTGTAAAATCCTTTCGGATTACACTTGCAAATTAAATTAACGCCAAGAAATTGAATTCACCACACTAGCACCGGTGTGGGAATTTTACTACCCACTCACAAAAGAGGTGCCTTTTAGTACCTAGCAGGTAAGTAAGTACCTCTATTCATTTAGTAAAGGGTTGGAATGAAGAGGGAAAGCTGGAATATTAGTTTTCTCGTCTGCTTTCTTCGAGTGAATTTGGGAATTAAAACTCAGTCCCTTCCTCCCAACGAATAAAGGTTCGAATGAAACATAATACACGTGGCAAAGGGAAGCAATGTAAGTGCAGCAAGAGACAGAGAAAGATTAGGTACACATCCTCACACAGTTTTCCACGAGATGAACTTTGAGAAGGTGTGAGTCCAAGGTGTCTGTCGGTCTACCCATGAAAAGCAAAGAAAGCGTAGGAAGATATTGAATTTCATTTCATCGGTGGCAATCTTATGAATGTAAATATCCACCACAATGCTTTTTTCAATCTTTTTCATTCAAACGGGGATAATCAAAAGCAAATGTAATATTCCTGGAGAAAGCTTTGAGAGAATGAGAAAGAAAGTTTGCATACATACTATCACGTAGGGAAAGACGCGTTCGCAGGAAGAAGAAGACCCGAGGCACTCCTCAATCTATATTCCATCCTCTTTTATTACTCTATCATGTGAGACAGCTTCTTCTCACGCGGCGTGTGAATTTTCTCATTTTTCTCTATCTTTCGGTGACGCTATGGTGGGGTTATTCACATTCGAAGAATAATACGAATACCGTTGTATTGATTGGAGATCGAGAACCATTCCAACTTTATGTAAACATTAATTGCATCCTGTGCATTTTTTTAGGATATCAAGTTGTGTGATGGAAACATTTTAACAGAACTTGGACACTATGCCAAAACTGTGACATATTTGTAATATGGAACAAAGGGTCAAAAAAGGGTAGTTTCCTTGTAGACAAAAGGCATTCCAAAAGTGAGAGTAATTAGCAAAATTGGAAATGGTCTAAAGTTATAATGTAAAATCAGGTCATGAGACAAATAAAACCTCCTCTTTCATTTGAATCACCTGGTTTCTATGTTTATGGCGACATGATTTCACAAAGCCTCGAGATTTCAATACATCTTTGGAAAGTTAATGAGAAAAGGAGGTTGCGGTTTACGGCGAGTGAAAGTAGAGACAAAGCCATTTTGTGTGTAAAGCACAGAAAGTTGGTTAAGTAATGGCAGTAATAGGTAACAGGAAAGACAGGTTTTGTTGGAGGTCCTGACCAGACTTCGTTTTGTTAAGCTTTTGGCCCCACACACACCACACAATTCGACGGTTCCCCTTGTCGTATTTATTATTTTGTGATGTGGTAAAAGTCCATTATATTACACCTTTTCCATTTCCTCCCCATTCATTTGTACTTTCACTTTGTTTGTGATGAAAGTTGAAAGGAAGGAAACGGGAAGAGGAGAAAGAGCGAGAGGTGAAACATCAACCTAATTGGATGTTAGATTTTCCTTCTAATCAATGGCACTAATCAGTCCCAGTAATGAGAATTTACTTGGATTCAAACTCAACGTTCCATCGTTTAGCTTTTGCACCAATAAATGCTTTGCTTTCTGTGTTTTGCCGTATTTATCTTCGTCTTATTGCAAATGTTTTACTGCTTAATCACTTGGCACATGGATTTCTGTTGCTGTCTTTTATACTCTTTGTGATGGTCGTTTCCCTTAACCGTTTTGAAGTTGAGCTCTGTCGTCAGATGTAACCAAATGCTTCAAGTTCCCATTCTTTGTGTGACAAGATACGAAAGAGCCTATTGAAGCAAGAATTGGTTGCAATAGCAGTGGCTTGTGCGAGGTGGTTTAAACTGACGCTTCGATTAGAAAGGTACTTTGGGGAAAATGAAGCATTATCAGACCAATGAATGAAAGTAACTAGCGTTTAGAATCCAATATGTACCAATAAATTTTAGTTATCTCATAAAAATCTCTATAAATCTCTCTTGGCCGCCATTAGCTTCATTTGTTTGTGTCATCATAAGAAGAAGAGAGGATTTTAGGAGCTACCTGAACCTTATCCGAGAAGAGAAAGCACTAATGGGAGGAAGGAGGCACATTCACTGGATGGCAGCTATATCTAAGACTAAACGTGTTAGAAATGTAATTTATTCAGTTTGATGAATTGGTCTCATCTCTTAATAATAATAAGGTCCAAAGCATTAGTCACGGTTAAACGTACCTAAAGGGTTGCCATGAGGAGGATGGCATGGAGGAGAACCGCCTTCCCTCTGATATGTACGGGGCCAGGATTAAAGGTAATGAATGTGGTGTGCAAGTGGGACTGCGAGCCAATTAAAGGCCTCATATGGTAATCAAAGGTGAGTCCCTCAAGTGCCACAAAGAAGGAAATCAAATGATCTGTGAACAGCACCCTGGAGAATCTCTCAGAACTCTTCTATGACCCAATCCCGCTCGACTTCCACTCTGTCTCTCTTCCAACATCCCTGCCTCTCTCTCTCTCTCAGATTGCGATTACATCTCACTTGAAAATACTGAAATAAATGCTAAGCTCACTTCAGGGACTCCTTTCATATAAACATGTGTTCTCATCTTGAAAGGGCCATCCGACAACAGCACAAGAGTTGCATGTATGAGTGTACATTCAAGAGAAATGGACGTGCTCATATATTGCTGGTGGGACTTTCTCCGCTCTCTCTCTCTCTCCTTTCGCGAGACCGGGTTTCCACTTTTTCCACTAAAATATGGACAGAAGGAACATGATTTCTGATTTGCACAAGTCGACTCACCCACTTTTACTGCTTCGTTTAACCTTCGCGTTGTTGAACCCGAGAGCCTTTTGTCTAAAACTAAAGTCCCCTGCTTCCTCCACACCAACACAACACAAAAGTTGCTTTCTCTCTCTCCACAAAACAGGAACACTCCATTACATATAGGAGGCAGAACATCGACCGAGGAGAAGAGGAAAGAAAGGAAGACAACAGGACCTGCTGTGGCAAAGTATCGTACAAGACAAAATAACACATCCCAACGTAATGTAATATGGCCAAGCGACACACCAGGCCGAGATCTTTTAACTTTGTTACTCTTTACTATTAGGACCCCTTTCTCCCATCCTCAACAACACACACTCGGTCTTTTGCAAAAGATTGCGATCGTGACATGTTACCGGCAAACATTGCAATATAATATCCTCTTCATAGACTTGACTAGACCACACAGGAAGATCACATAAGAATATATATACGAAGGAGCATCTCTTGAGTTCATGATTTCTTTCTTAGTCTTAGCACAAGGGAAGCTGTCTTGGAGAAGGAAGGACATGTGTTTCACTCTCTCTCTCTCTTCAGTCCTTTTGTGTATGTATACAGTTATCTTTTCTCCCTGAATGGAATTTTCAGGTCACAGATGCCGAGACGCATTTTCTCCTGACTTTTCTTAGCTTGTCTTGTCTTACTCGCCACTCTTCCTCCTCTCTTAGTTTTCTCTTCTGTTTGCCATGTATGGCTTGCGATTAAAGAGAAAGGAATATATATGAAAGAATGTCACAAAAGATGAAGTCAAGTTAATACAATAAAGCCAACTCTGTCCTCTCTTGCTTTCACTTTCACACTGGAGAAGAGTCCTTTAGTAGTATTGCCACTTGATGAAGTTGGATTGTTGCATTATTGCGATTCCTTCCAGTAAATGAAATTAATTTACCAAGGGGTAGCAGCAATAGAAAGTCATACGCCCACTCATACACCACCCACACCAGAGACATTTTGCTATTTAATATATGATAGGAACATGTAGTCAATGTTGTTCTTGTCATGTCTTGGATTGTCTCATAGTACCACTCGTGAGAGGTAAAAAAGACATGCTTCTAACTCGATTGTTTTCATGTTATCTATTGCGACGTAGAAGGCAAAAAAGAAAGGATTATGACTTTTATTCGATGAGGATGGCATGATAAACACTATTTTTCCATGACGACAGGTACGGCATAGGTTGCTAAGAGGATAAGTAAACTGGAAGTGCACTTTCCTTCAAAACTTTGCTTTTTGCCGTCGTGAAAAAAGAGAGGAAGAGATGCATTATCAAAGGGATTGTCGTAATCGATGCAATGGGATGTATGGAAGCTGACAGTAACAAATCATGGAAGAATACTTAAATTTACACTCGTGCTTTTATAACAAGAGGAGTTGAAATGGCAAGACATTGATTAAAAAACAATCATCCATCCATCATTTGGGTTGAGCTGCTCTTGAGTGAAAAAAATGTGCTAAAAGCACTTTGTAAACACGGAAAGAGTGGCATATCATGCTACATAATGTAATGTAAAAGATTTCAGATCGGAATGTATGTATTTGTCTCGAGTATAGACAAACCCTTTCTCCTCGCAGTGAAGGAAAAGTCTGAAGTAAGGGCATTGATGGGGTTGATCTCTTCTCTGGCCAAGGCTCTTTTCGTCCCAACTGTATTGTTGAAAAGCTACAGCATAGCTCTGTTGAAATGAGACACGCGTTAAACAAATGAAAGTTTAGTTTTCGCGGAAAGAAGAATTCTGTCAGCCAATATTTATAGTCTCCTTAAATTGAAAGGAAAGCAGTGAGCAGAGAGTCAGTTGAGGTGGAAGAGGAAGCGGAGGAGTGCCTGCTTTCCCTTCACCCAGTCCTGCCTGAGGATAGAACGGAAATAGGAGGTCAGGTAATAAAAATGCCTGCAATATTAGCAAGTGAATGAGGGAGGAAGGGAGAGAGAGACGACGGAAGAGGACGGAGGATCCTAGCCGTTGGTGCTTCTGACTTTCTTTTTCCTTACCCTCAAAGTCTTCTTCTCTCCTTTCTCTCTCAAGTAAGTTAGTTAGTTGTAGTTTGAATGATTTGCAAAAATGTGAAGTTGCTCAATTAATTGAATTTGAGGATTTCCCAGGTCGCACTCTCACCAAAACTCATCAGACATTCCGTCCAATCCTAAATTACATTTTCCGCTTCCTGCACATCTTCTTGGCCCACTTTGCACCTTTACTTTCTCCAATTCCCTCAGCAATTCTGCCACAACTTAACTTTCCATCCAACTTCTTTCGGTGCCTTTTCTCTCATTCATTCATTCACTCAGTCGACAGCCTGGCTTTTGTTCCCACCTAGCTTAGCTGGGAGAAAGTAATGGTCCTCATCCGTGCTCCTCACGAACGACTTTCTCTCTCATTCTTCTAACTTTTACATTTTACACAAGCACAATCAGCCCCTTAAAAACTCCAACAAAGGTGCGGAAGAAGTGAGGTGACTAGCCAATCGAATATCTTTTCTCTCTCACATACATACGATATGCACACAAATACTCCTGCCACCATTGCGGGAGGTGGAAATTTTAAACTACCCTTTCAAAAACTTGATGAGTCTCAAAAAGTATAGGAAAAGTTTTATGTTGGGAAATAACCCACCTTCATCTCACCGCTTAATCCCTTTGCCACTCCTTCTTCCTCTTTCCCTCTAATCACACATTCATTACTTTCACTCCTTATTCATCCAGCTTTCTCCCTCCTTCCTTCCTTCTTTCCTTCCAAAGCTTTCTCCGGCAATTGATTCAGAAGCTCCTTCCTCCAAAGTCAAACTACTTTCACCGGATGAACTTCCTAATTTGAATGAGATCCTTTCTACTAAGCCGTTACGTCTTGAATGAATTTACATCTACGAGTTCTCCAGTGTGTAATCACGTCCCCAGCAGCAGCAGTATCTCAATAATAACAGTTACACATGGAAGGCACAGGCAGACGGAGTGCTCAAGTGGGTGAGGAGCTCAAGTCCCACTTGTTAGATCATCTCTCAAGTCCTAGGCTAACACAACTTTTATTTAATTTAGCTGATAAAATAACCATTTTTCAATTTAATTTTAATCGTACTTCTTAAACTTTTTTTTTCAAGAGAGTAGCTTATCCTTCTGTTCGTTCGAATACCACTTTTCCACTGACTTTTTTGTATATTGATATGACAGCAAACTTATCCACTTCACTCTTTCTTTATACTCCCTCCCTTCACACTTCCAGTTATTTTGTAGGATTAGCCTTCTGTTTTGTCTATATTCTCTCTTTCAGCTCTACAAGGTACAACTACACAGCTTCCATTGAGTACTCTTTTTCAACCCATGACAAACTTTTGTTAAAAGAAAGTGAATTATAGGTTGCTAAGGAGAAGGATGTGGTGAAGGTAAAATTTTGGTGATCTTTCATACATTCGTCACAGTTTTTTTACCAACCTGTACCATGAAGGATAGGTAGATAAAGAAATGCGACTACGTGAATGACTAGGATCTTCTGCCACACCTCATGCACGTATGTAATACCTTTCATTCCCACCCATTCAAGATATTGCTTTCTCTCCACACGGAAGCAATGAGGACACACGCCGACTTTCGCTTCCTTTTCTTCCTGCGTAACTTTGGTAAGTAATATAAGAGTGTGTGAATGAATTGAAAAGGAAAATAGGGAAGGAGTGAGGGAAGGGGTAAGACACTTATGAATTCGGTGACAAGTGGTGACTGACAGTGCGTCTTTTTAATCAAATGTTGCAGGACGGAAGGAACCACCTGGGATTTGTTGTCACGATTGACACACTCCAATAATATATTCAATATCCACACACACACCCATCTGCCACCCCTGCCAAACATCCATTCTCATGCAAATCAATCCTATCCTTTCACACATCCACAGAAATTGGTTCAGTCTTTACTCCTCACCACAGTTCCGTCCTCGTCACCTTTTCCATATTTCAATTATAGTCCCAACCAAAACGCCTTCCTCATATTCATTCTCCTTCCATCCGTCCTTCTCTCATCCGTATGAGCCTTTGACAGACAGACAAAATAAAAATTCTCAAAACGACTTTCTCCAGAAGTGAAAGCATTCGCCTTCCCTTTCGTGAGAAGGAGGATGGATCTTTCATTATCAACGTGCCGGGGAATGAAACAACTCAATGTGCCCTTACTCTTCTAGTAATTGCTCTGTACACGTTGTAATATGATAGGTGTAGTATACAGTCGACTATTGAGAGCTTTCTTCATTTGAGAAGGACAGTTTTTGCTATCTTACTTCCGTGGCTTCGACTTTTACGAAGGAAAGATTAATACCTAGAAAGGCGGGTAGCCGTAATAATTGGCTTTTTCAATTTCCAGTATGTAATAAGATTTCGAGGTAAAAATGTGATTGGTATCGGTTCCAATTTCCTATAGATAATTGGCAAGAACAGAGAGCGAGCGAGGGAGTCCTCACAAGAAAATTTGAATGCATATGATAATACGATCAGGACTTTTTGCTTAGCCTCGAACAATAAAACGTGAACTGCGAAAGAAGAAGCAGGCAGGCACGAGCCTTCTTACCTCCGAACCAGAAGAGCAAAGTTCTTTTTTTTTATTCCATATATACGAAGAAGTAATGATTGTAAAAGTAATAAAGCCGCAGTTCCCTCCTCTTGCTTTTACTTTTTTTTTTGTCTCCAGCTTTGGGTATAGGTGGTGGGTTGTTGTGCAATGTAAATGTGAGGAGGAGGAAGTTGAAGTCTTTCTCCCTCGCATTCAAATGAATGGAAGGGATATCACCAAAATATCCTAACAAATCAATTTTATAAGCTCATCTTCAGTCCTACTCCTGGTTAGGAAATTGAATGGAGAGAGAGAGAGAGAGAATAAGCCTCTCTGACAATGAGACGTAGTGTGAGACTTCCTCACCCAAATTAGGAAACATTTTCTCCCCTCAATTGAATAGGAAATAGACAGCCATCATAAGAGGATTGCCTCTAAGAAGGCCGAAATGAAAATTGTCTCTAACCTCATCCTTTCCCCGTGGATGAGCATATGCCACTTCCTTACAACTTGACATTTTGGCAAGTGTAGATAGCCGTAAAGGGGAAAGTAGTCCAAAGTGAAAGAGAAAAGGAGAAAAATAAAGTGGGTACATGGAAGGGAGGGGACTTTGTACATCCTCTTTTGAAACTAGATCTGTGACGAAGATAATGAGCTCATTACTGTCCGAAGCAACCAACTTTGTTCAGGAGTCAATCGTCATGTCACTCACAGACTACAGGCAATACACAAGAAACCTCATCCCTTTTATTATCAACCTTTCCTTTCTCTCCAAATATTTTCTTGCCCCTTCCTTCTACAAACCCATCGAAGATATAAGGCCATGGAGAAAGTTAAAATTGTACATCCCATCATCCTTTTACTTCTCCAGTGAAGGACTCTATGGTCAGCGACAATGACACTACGGGTTTGGTGGGATGAAATGTTATAAGGGTTTCTACAAAACCACTCGAAATGAGTCAACTTTGCCAAGTAGTGCTGGACTTTCATTCCACTTTTTTTTATGATAAGAACTTTTGTTCAAACTACTTGATTGAAAAGCAGTCGCCGATAAGAAGAAAAAGTATCTCATAGCTGATTATGCCTCAATGGGAAGGAAGTAAATAGTCCGGCCTTCATTACAGGTTTTTATTACTAAGAATATAATCTATGTTCTTAGTAATAAATACGTCCCTATTCCAAGGGCTTCTTTATGCGTAGGAGGAGATAAAATTTCTCATTACACCCAGAACC
>JAQIWU010001837.1:0-14480 GCA_034696445.1 Isotomiella minor
CTCAGTGGAGGCCATGTAATGTTATACTTGTGGAGTAAAAACCACCATTCCTCTACTCGCATGATCATTGTAAAATGAGAGTTACTGGATGGGTTCGAGGCTCAATAGTTTTATTGTTACTGTTTTTTAGTAAGACCTTTTCCCTACCATAGCTTTTGTTCTGAGGAAAAATTGACAAGCTTAAAATGCAAACAGATCTTGTATCAATGTCAACGGAAGAGCTGAGTCTGACCTCGATCCCCCTTTAATGTAATTACGGTTTTGGAAATAGATACAAAGGAGTAACGAAAGTCGGAGTCGAGGCAAGCCCTGTTTTCCCGTCTTGTCTTCTTTCTCTTCCCATACATAAAAGACCACAAAAACCGTATGCCAACCTCGCTAACGCGTTATTTGGCTAATTACCAGGGTATCTGATAAGCAACCCTTACAACAGACAATTTAGATTAGGTTCATTCAAAATCTATCCACAGAAATTTGGAATTTTTTGTCGACTCCAATTCCCTCATCGTCAATTTGCAATCGTTCATGTCAATTAACGACTTTGAAAGGTTTTTAATAAATAAAAAATAGGTATAGGTTTCATAGTTAAGCATTTAAATGCTTAACTATGAAACCTAACCAAGTGGTTGCATGCACAGCGTTATCTATAGGGGGTCAACTTTTGGAACTCCAGGAAGTATTTTTAGTGAAAACAGCCTGTGCTTTTTTGATTGGATTGTTTGTTGTCCATGTACATAAGTTGGAAACGCACGTCTCCATGCCTGCTTTCCTTTAATTCCAGTTTTGTGTTAATGCGTTTTATTGTCCATTTGCCAAGTCCAAGTATAAAATGCATGCCAATTGGAATCAATCAACGGTATAGAATGATGAATAATTACGATGGCGATAAAATCTTGAGGTCGTAAAGTCCAATTATCTTATATAACACTTTGCTTTCTCATGTCATTTTCCCTAGCTCCATTTCCCACTGCTTTCATTACTTCACCATCAGCGACAGGCGTCCGGTTGGCCGCACGCTTATCGGCTTTTCCAAGTGCATAGAAAAATGTCTGCCTCTATTATCACCATCCTTTGTCTTTACGCATTGACCCTTAGCTCACAATATAAGTCTCTTGCTAGGACTCAAGTGGAAAATGGGGATCACTTTGGGGAAACTGACATCCGCAACGAACAGCAGCTTTTGACTCAGGGACTTTCACCGTGTACAGTTATCATCATAAATCTAGATAGGACAATGGACAAACATTTTTCTACCGTCCTCAATGCTCTCGACCAGGATCTGCTCCTTGTGAGCATGACGGCCAAGGCCAAGAATGAAAGTTGTATTAGAGTGCCCCAATCCCAATCTGGCATCCTTTCCGACCTTCATTCTCTTCTCTGGAAGTTCCAAAATGTGACTGACATCCATCAGTATAGAGATTCTTGTACCCTAGCCGTATTTATAATGCCAGTAGTGACAGGGTCAGTGTCCGCCTTCCAAACTTTCGTGACGGGCTTGTACAATACACATATCACAGGGTGGCCTGGACTGGTGAAGAAAGATGAAGACTACTTCCTGTTTGTTGTATCGGAAGATAAAGAAAACAATATTCCTTCAACTGTGGACGTTGCTCTAACGCAGACCCCAATAGGACTTGGCATCAGACACAAGATTTTGGTTCATTTTTCTTACAAAAGTACAGATTGTGACTATGACAACTTGCTCAAAACGTCAGTGATGTGTAATCATTCGAACACCATGCTTTCTTCTTTAAGTGTGTGGACCAATTGTTTTTACTGTGGAGAAAATGCATCCCCAAAAATTATACAGATTAGTTTTGAAGGATGGATTACAAAATCTAAATTTGTACAAGTTTCTAACATTTTTCTTAATTCTCACCCCTACAACGATGCAAACTTCAATGGCAAATTGTTTCAAGTCGGAACCCCTATGGGGGCTCGTTGGCTCCATGAACTACGCTTTGAAGATGGGAGGTGGGTGGCTAAGCGAGGTATTTTCAAAATTGCCATGGACCACTTAATGAGGGGCTTTAACTTCTCCTGTAACTTCTTTCCGTCCATGTACAACGGAGGCACGGGGGCCACCCTGCCAAATGGAACTTGGATAGGATCAGTTGGAAATATTGTAGGACACACGGCAGACATTGGACAAGTCACCGGACAAACCTATGCAAGGAACAAGGTTGTGGGATTTACGTATCCAGTTTCCTATGAAATGCTAACTTTCTCCACTGGACCCCCTCGTCCCTTCTTCTCTTGGGCAGCCATCTTTTGGCCACTTGCACCCTCGATATGGATTGGACTTGGAGTTTCCTTCCTCCTTGCCAACATTCTTATACACATTTATCTCAGCTACTTTCTCCCTCAAACTCATCATGACCCTAATTTCTCCCTTATCCAAGTTTGCTCCTACACACTCGCTTCGATGTTGGAACAGGATAGTCCCAGTGCAGACAGAATGATTAACAAACTGAGGGCAAATCCCATCTACTTTTTTGTATCCTGTTGGCTTTTCTTTACCCTCCTCATCAGCACAGCCTATCGATCCAAGCTGGTGTCCCTCCTATCGTTTCCTAATGTCGAAGACATTCCACAAACATTTGAAGAACTTGTTGCCAGTGACTACAAGTACGCTCTGCAGTATCTGAAAGGTGCGGCACATGCACTACTGAAATCTAGTCCAAATCCCACATACCAGACCCTATTCAACCGCATGGAATTGGAACCTGACGAAGTCGCATGTTTTCAGAAAACTATAGGACAGAGACTCGCTTGCGTGTCATGGTCCAGGATTGCTGACTTTGTATTCGTAAGAAACCTAAGTGATAGCCATGGTCAAGTTGGGATTGTGAAGGCTCCGGTCTCAACTTGTTTTCTCAGCGTTGGGATACTCATGGAAAAACGAGCCGTTCCTCTGAAACATTTCAGTTCTCTTTTAATTCATTGGACAGATGGAGGGCTTCTGGACAAGTGGTGGGATGAGGACATGCAATTTGTACACAAAGAAAGATTGGATTGGGAGAAGAGTTCTTCAGTTGCTAATAGCAGTAGAAGCAAGAAGGCCCAAGATGAAGGAACAAGCAAATCCTTGACCAATAAACACTTCAAAGGGTCATACTACCTCCTCTTTGGAGGAACTCTAACGGCAATTTTAATTCTCTCTTGTGAATTTCTTCACCAAAGTCAGGTTCACAAGATTTTCTGTTGCCGATTCAAGTAGGACATGGACGAATGAGTAAAGCATTATATGGGGAAAGGTGATACTGAATTCTCTCAACGATAGATAACTTAATTACGTAAGTCGTATGCATTTCGTCTGGAAATTTTGTTTGTTTCAAACAATAAAAAACTACCTTTGTTTCCGTGATTTTCCCCACACGACGGATGACATCAGGGAAAACTATTTATGTCCTTATCCATGTTAGTTTGTCATGTGGTTAATTAGTTATCTCTCAATTTGTCAAGTCAAGTACAACAGTACCTCGTATCACTTTATGATTGTTCATAGAGAGAGAGACCACAATGAGTTCATGCTTGGCTTATCCAGGATCACTGCCTTGCCTTGATCGATTGCACTGAAGAATGGCGACCGATCGATCATATGAGGAGGTGATACGGGTGACACTTGGGAAGGACAATATCATGGATGATGGTTGCGTACTTTTTCAACTCCAAATTGAATTAGGCAAGCTCTGCGGATTTAAATGCGGTGTGTGAGTACATTCAACAAGGTTTTATATGCACATCACAGGCCATGTCAATATCCATCTTCATCACCTCCACCCAAGTAGCCTGCTGGCTGGGATTACCAATGAAATCAGATAAGACAGTCCTCGCTGGTATTTAAAAGGGCCGAGTCACCAGAAATTTTTTACATTTGAGTTGAGTGTTTGGTTCTCTATATACTCATCACATTTAGCAGCAGCAGCATCAAGATGATGAAAGTCCTCGTTGTCCTCATGGCTGTGGCCAGCACAATGGGTGGGTATTTTGAGACAATTTAGCAAAAACCTATAGACTTTCACTATTTCCAATTTACATTTCTCAGCCTCACCCACCTTCAAGAAACAGTTTTTCGTGCCCATCGAAGGTATGATTGTTGGTGGTGCACCAGCCACAAGGGGAGAATTCCCCCACATGGTCTGGCTCCAGATCGGTACCAGCTTCGCTTGTGGAGGTGCTGTCCTAAACGCCAACAGCGTTATGTCTGCCGTAAGTGATTTGGTTGAAAAGGATAAAATTGTATATTAAAAATTGCTATGATTGTAAACCCCAGGCCCATTGCTGCACTTACCAACCCAGTCAGTACACCGTTGTTTCTGGTGACCACGTCAGGAACCAAAACCATGGCAGCGAACAACGCAAGACTGTCACCCAAGTCATCAGACATCCCCAATACAACTCGTAAGCTTTCAGATTCAAACCAAGTGTGTGTCCCACGACTGAATTGCCTTATCTCTTACACAGCAACACTTTGGCCAACGATATCTGTGTCTTGAAGACCTCATCTGCTTTCACCATGGACCAATACACCCAAGCTGCCACTTTGGCTGCTTCTGGTAATCTCAATTTATTTATTGAGTCACTAATAAGCTTTACAAACTAATTTAAATTGTATATAGGAAGCACTCCATCTGGAAACTTAGTCGTCACCGGCTGGGGAGCAGTCAGCGAGGGTGGAAGCACTTCTCAAACTCTCCTCAAGGTTACCGTCCCATACGTCACTGATGCTGCCTGCAAGGCTGCCTACGGACAGAACGAAATCCTCGCCGGTATGGTCTGCGCCGGAACCGGTGGCAGGGACTCTTGCCAAGGAGACTCTGGTGGCCCAATGCATCAAGGAAACGCCATCGTCGGTGTTGTTTCCTGGGGAATTGGATGTGCTCGTCCAGGATACCCCGGAGTTTACTCCGGAGTTGGTTATTTCAGGACTTGGCTCAACTCCCAAATGTAAACTTGTTTTCTTGATCATGTGCCTTTACTACTACGATAATTCCTTTTCCAATTGAATCATTGATAATAAAATTCTTAATTGACATCTAACTCTTGTGACTCAAGTATGTTCCCACTTTGGTTTATTGAATGAATACACGTTAATACTATAATAGATTTAATAGCAAACCCTTCTTGATTCAGCAGCAGTAGCATCACACGGTATCGTCCCACATGAACCTGTCTGGCAACCAGCACTTAAGCATCCCCTTGTGAGTGGTTCAGCAGGAGGTGGAGACAGACAGACGGAGGGGATTTCTCCATTGCTGCAGGTCCTCGTTCGACTGCTGCAGGTTACACCCGCAGTGCACTGTACAGCGCAGCAAATAATGGGGCAATTTGTGCCTGGGAATACTGCTTGTGCTAGTGGCAATAGTTGGTTGGAATTGGCAGGGGGAATTACAGTTGACGTTGCCACCACAGGACGGAATGGATTGATTGCTGACGCTATCGTTTGTTGTCCAGTCTGAAACCCTATCTGCAAGGTTGGGAAACTTCTCCCTTTAGACCTCATCATTTCATTGGCAATTTAGAACTGACTTACAGGTTTCAAAAACAGGCCAAAAGTAGTGGTGCGAAGGAAAAAAATAAATATAAATGCCCCTCTCATTTTAACGTTAAAGTGCGTGGTCGGATAAACTAACTTTGTCTCAAAATGTCAGGACATACAGAATGCGAATAAAATAAAATGAACTACTGATAATCCCAAAGCATTGGAACCGACAATTGCATACAATAGTAGTACTTGAACAGTTTCGTGACTACATTATTTTGGTGTTAACAGCCTCGTCCCATTTGCATAAGTGTCATTTCGTCTGGATGAAAACTTCGCTTTTGGACGTCTAAAAACAATGGTTTGGGAAGGGGTGTGACAATTTGCAGTTTCCTGTTAATTCACACCAAAGTGTTTCAAAGTGTTTCAAGTGTGAAGGGGTCATGTATGCTTATATGGCACAGTTCATTCTAATTTTGAAGAGTGTATGACCGACCTTGTCTCCAAATGAACTAAGGCCACAGTAAATCTTCAAAATGAATGCTAAGGTTAATCACGACTAAGTATCTTTATAGCAAAGAAGTAAAAGCTCCAACAGTATATGTATCTATCAATTAAAATATGGAGAACACATATGCCTAACAACTTAGCTAAATTCATATGAGTTGGCTCACCTTTTAGATGACCGTGAGAGATGTGTGCGAAATTGTGAAAAGGTGTGGTTTGTCAATCAATCTCTATAGTATAACATTCTATTGATAAATCCTCTGGACAACATGGCAAATTCTGACAAGGTCACGTAGAAATGAGAGATATACAGTTTTTGGCCAATCTTGTATCAATCAAAGGACATCCAGAGTGCAGAGTGAGCTGAAGAAAACTCAACCCAATTTGAGACAAACAAAGATTCCTTGTACTTTTAATTGTGATCATGTCATTTCCGATTTATGTGGTTGATGCTTTCACGATTGGCGAGAAGGCATTTACAGGAAATCCCGCAGCAGTGTGCCTTTTGGAATACGATGTAAGCTTGGCAAATGATGAGGTTCCAAGTCTACAATTATTTAGTCTGGATTTGTTTAGGATGACATTTCAGATGAGGAAAAGCAACTCATTGCTATGGAAATGAATTTGAGTGAGACGGCATTTGTCTCATTTGGATGGACTAAAGGGGTCCAACTTCCATCTTCAGAGGACAATTCGACAATCTACAGGACCCTACGTTGGTTTACCCCCAGCAATGAGATACCTTTGTGTGGTCATGCAACCGTAGGTTCTGCCACAATAGTGAGGGATGTGCAACTTCTTGCAAATAACGTGTCCGCCAAAAGCATAGCTTTCGCATCCAAATTCAGGGGTCAACTGGGGGCCACTTTAGAAGAGGATGGGTCAATTTCCCTCAACTTCCCCTCTAATCCCCCTCACCCTTTGAATGAAGAAGGACGTCCGTGGTTGGAAGACATGATTTTGAAGACCCTTGGACCAAGTCTCAGAAAGGATGTGCAGGACGTACTATATTCCCCTGGGACAAAAATCCTGCTCCTCCGACTCAAAGACGCTTTGGGACCTGACGGATTAAAGAAGGTCAAGCCCAATTGTGCAGCCCTTTTGGAAATCAACACGGAAGAATTTATCCGGGACATTATAGTAACAGTTAAAGGGGACGATAATAATTTGAAAGGGCCTCATTTCTACTCTCGATTCTTCGCCCCTTGGGAAGGGATTGATGAGGACCCAGTCACCGGCTTGGCTCATACCGTCCTAACCCCTTATTGGACAAAGGAGCTGTCCGGAGTGGGTGGGGTCCTGAAAGCTCGGCAACATTCTACTAGAGGAGGAGATGTGAGCTGTACGTTGATGGGGGATAGGGTCAAGCTAGCTGGACAATCAAAAAGGGTTCTTGAAGGAACCATCAATCTAAAATAAACATCAAGAAACTATATTGTTTTTTAGAATGATGACAAATACACCAATGCTTGAATTATGATTATCATTACACTCGTCAAGGAAAAATAAAGCATGGCATATGTTTAGTACCTAAAACTTATCGGGGTTTATTGTTTCCACATGTCCCAACAAGTGGTCCCTCGTTTCAGATTAGTAAGTGTAATGTCCATGAATGGGAAAGGAAATAACGTACGATGCTGATTAGGGAAAATCCGTGCGACCAATTGTGTCAGGACTTAAAAAGATTAGCATTCACTGATTTTTATCCAAACCAACTACTTGCTACCTTAATTGATTTACGACGTAAAATAAGAATGTGGCATTGGTCCAGAAATCAAACACGAAAATTTTATATTGGGAATGATAATTGTGAATTCCTTTGTCCTTGAATGGAACTCTCCGTATGCGTCAAAGCAATCTCCACTTCCCCCTACCAAAAACAATGCAATGGACACACGAGGCTGGGCATTTCGTACAATGAAGTAAGACATATCACCACATTCACATGCAGACAATCGATTTGGCGTCAGATAAGCGTAAAGCCATATTGTCATCCTCCTCATCATCAGTACCCATAAATGATGCCAGGAAGATACCATAATCACTATGTAATGCTGTGAAATGGAAAGACCTCTTTTAAATCCATTTTCAATGCAAGGGCACTCTGATAAAAAGCCTATAAAACAAAATCAAATCCTGACGTCTGTTACTATTTCGCCCCTCGCCTTTCTGGAAACTTGTGTGTCTCTGATCTGACTCCCCATTTTGAAAATGAAGTTGTTCCTTCTTCTAGCAGCAACCCTTGCTACAGCCAGCGCACAACTATGCAACCCTGGCGAAGTAATTCTTTTTTTACTTTCAACAACCTTTCAAGAGCCCTATTATTATTGATCCCTAACAACCCACCCCTTATTTTTAAACAGTTCAGGTGTACCGATGGAACCTGCGTCGGACAACATCTGATTTGCGATGGCAATATGGACTGTCCGGACGGTTCAGACGAGAGCAATGACACCTGCGTTCCTGGACCCTGCGGAAGTGAGGTAAGATGGCATTTCATAATACTCAACACGACATAGAACAAGCAAACTAACTTTTGTCCTTCAATTAATCAGTTCGAGTGTGACAACGGACGTTGCGTTTCAGCAGGGTAAATACATACTTTGCTACTAAAAGTATTAAAATTCACGCATATAAATTTAATACCTAAACTCCATGTCTTCCAGATGGGTTTGTGACTTTGACAACGACTGTGGAGACTGCAGTGACGAGCGTGTCGAAAGATGCAATCCAAACGGGAACCCATGTACAGGAGCCCGTGTGAGTTAAAACAAGAACCTTTCGGAAACATATTATCCTTAACTCATTTGTAACCTTTGATTGATTTTAGTTCCAATGCAACGATGGACAATGCCTTAACGACAGGTGGATCTGTGATGGAGATACTGACTGCTGTAAGTACATTTAGTCTTCTGTCGCCAATCCACAGGGCTAATTTTTATTTCACCCCCAAGGCGATGGTTCTGATGAGGATCGAGAGATGTGCGACGACAGGCCAAATTGCAGACCTGGAGAGCATGAATGTCCTAATGGCATCTGCATCCCCGAGTAAGAGTTTCACTTTACCCCAGTCCAACACTGTATACCTTATCATTGGTGTATAGGTCTTGGATTTGTGATGGAGACAATGACTGCGGTGACGGCCACGATGAGATCAACTGCCCACCTCCCGGTTGTGGTGGTGACGACTGGCATAGGTGCCCTGATAACTGGACTTGTATTCCTCCACATTATATTTGCGACGGCATGAGTAAGTACTGCCTTCACCATTATTATTATTTTCCAAAGCTTCAATCAGACTTACAAGACGGGCATTAATATTTCAGTTCCTGACTGCCCTGATGGCTCGGATGAAGAGAATTGCGACATTGCCAAAATCAGGCCAGCAGGCAGCGTTGACTTGGCCAACATCATGGTGAGGCAAAAGCTCCATATGCTCGTCGAAAAGAATAAGGCTAAGTTGCCAAAGAGCACGGTCTAAATCTTCCCAATGCGACGGCATCGTATCTCACTTGAATTTTCAAAATTTTCGAATGTTTTTTTTTTGTACATTCCATCCCTCATCGTTATTATCCTCCCCTCATCGAAATTCATTTGACAAAATAAAAGTCTTAAAACAAAACAACCCTGATCGTTGAACCGTTTAACTTATTTTCACAATGACCTAGCCTGAAGAACACCAAATTAATTCATACCTGTGGAAATTATGTCCTATCGTGTCGTTGTCTCATTTTCCCCATGGGTTAACCTTCATGGCGAGGCATCAGGCTCAGCCCACAGCACAGCTCATCTCCATAGTCGATCAGCAGGAAGGGTCATCTCGTCTCGTCGTCATTTTTCACAATTTCCAATTGTTTTTGAACAATTACGAATTGACCACTTCGACACCAAGTGTCTTCACTCGTTGCGTGTGCTCACTGTTTGGACAGTTTTTGCCTTATCAGAATGGCAGGAGTTGGGAACATCAAGAAACCAAAGCTAGCAGAGAATAAGGCGACAGAGGGGGATGACCAGCAGTCGTGGTTATCTAGGGTGGAAAGCAAGCTTGGATCTTTGGACGTTGGGACAGGGAAATATTATCTTGCAGAACCGCTTCCGAACCTTCCAAACACTTGGATAAAACTGAAGGTAAGAGGATTGGTTTAGTGCCATCAACCTCGTTTTGCTTATTTAATGTAATTGTTTTTGCTGTTTTTAGAATGGACAGATGTTGACATGCCCTGTAAAGGAAGAGGATTTGTCCAAATTTGCTGAAACTTTTGGAAAGGGGAAAGAGACTGTGGTCGATAAAGAAGAGTTCAGGAAGTCATGGGAATTGAATCCTACAGATTTTATGGTAGACTGACAAATTGTCTTGACAACGTGTATTACAGTCTCGTTTAATTTTTGTTGTTAGATTTCCAACCCAGCTTGGTCAACCTACGTTGAAGATCAACTTATTTCAATGACTCAAAAAAAATTTGGAATTTCCACCCAAATCCGAGCTTCATTGTACAAAATGCTTCTTTACAAGACTGGATCCTTCTTTAAGCCCGTGATGCTTAATCGTGATGCTGAAAAAGAAGACGGAATGTTTGCCACTTTAGTGATTCAACTTCCTTCCATTTTTGAAGGAGGACAGTTGGTCATTCGACATGAAGAAAAGAACGCCACGGTGGACTTTTCAAGCAACCCCGAAGAGAGTAATCAATACATGTCGTTTTTCACCGCTTTCTACTGTGATTGTGAGCATGAAATATTGCCTCTACTCTCTGGACAACGTCTTTGCCTGGTGTACAACTTGTACATGATACCAACAAATGAAGCAACTATTCCGAAGCCTCCTAAAATTGCAAAAGAATCCGAAGGACTTTTGAAAATATTTCAGGACTGGAATCCTGTCAAATCCAGGAATGGTCATCCGAATAAGGTAGTCTACCTTCTTGCTCATCGATACTCAACAGCAAGTTTGAAGTTTGATAACCTAAAAGGTGAAGATAGAGGCCTGTTTGAAGTTCTATCGTCGATTTCCGAAGAGGCCGGTCTATTTCTAGTTCTGGCAAAGGTGGAGAAAATTGTCATCAAGGAAGGGGAGGAGTCTAACAGCTACTACGGTGGAGGTGTTTTTATTGATAGCAACGAATCAGAGGATGGCGAAGGGTCGGATGACTCTTCTGCTGATGATGATGATGTCCAAGATCGAATGTATCATTTGACTGACATTGTTCTCCGTGGAATTGACAAACCGTGGTCTGTAAATGACAACATTGAGATTGAAAGGGAGGAAATTATTCCAGCAGAGAGGTACAATTACGATAAAATCCAACACCATCAATGTTACAAAATTAGTACATCTGCTTTTATTGTGTTTTAGAAGGAGGACGATGAAACTTTTTTCAAGCGATGAGGAAGTTGAAATGAAGGGAAATGCACCACCCACATTTGCGTACGTTTATCGTCAAGCTGCTATCGTCATGTTTTCAAAGAAGAATATTCCCCAAGAGCTCGAGGGGAAAATCAAAAAGTGATAGTGATAGCTGTTATTACAATGAGCTTATTTTATTTTTAAGCACATTTTTATATCCATTACAATTATACGATAATAAAATCAAGCTTCGATGTAAGCTCTTTAACAATGAATAATCATGTCTTACAGATTAAATCCTTTGAACTCATTTACAGTCAAATTATACAAAAGTCACAACCGACAGATTTGATTAGTAGCTCCACACTGACAAGACAGGGCACACCAACACCTTCCTTTGAGTAAAATGCAGCACGCTGCTTTCCCTGGACAAATGTAGTTTTCACACTGCAAGAGAAAAATCTTTCATTGACTGACATGACCTATAAAATTGCCTATTATGTATACCTACCTTGTACTGACAATACCAATCGTCTGGAGTCGCCGGGACCGTTCCATTAACGACGTGTCCCCAGTCCCCTGTGAAGTCCTCTGACGATTCCTCACTACCCGCCAAAATCCCTGACATGATCACCAACAGCACTGTCAGGGTGCCCAAAAGTCCTGGCCTCGTCATATTGTCAGTCACCACGAATTCCTTCTTTTCAGCTTAATGTTCGATTATTTTTGTTTTGTTTTGTAGCAAGGCAGGGCAGAATTACTTGCTGCAACCAACTGGATCCTATTCACACGTCCTCCTGGCCAAATACCTACAAAAAAGGTATTGAATTGACTTGAAAACACGCAGGTGTAATATTTAAAACATTCCTGACTTGTGGTTATGAATTTGATGGAATCAAAGTGCAAAGTGAACAAAGAGCCAAAGCAAGATGCAGAAATTCTCAAAATGGAAGAGTGGGAAAAAGTGAAACTTCAACTTGTACCAAAGTCAAAGCTGATCGGTTTCATCAGTTTGTTTTTGATTCGTGATCCACGTGCATGTCAAGATGTCACGTCGTCACAACAAATATTAGTTAATCCAGTGCTAGTCAATGGTCTTTCGGTGACGACAACGTTTTGTCTGTGTCAAGAAGGGACAAGATGGACCCTAAAGAGTTGAAAGCCCTTCTCAAGGAGGCAAGGACAGGTCTCAAGTCAAAGGACTATGACACCACGGTCAAAAATTGCAAGGTATGTTGTTAATTAATCATTCATGTCAAGAGATCCTCAATCAATTCTGTTGTCTCCTTCTTCTTGCAGTTGGTCATAAAAAAGGTCCCGGGGAACTACGACTCTCATTTATTTTTGGGGACGGCGATGATGGAACAAGCAAAGTATCAACAGGCCCTTGAATGTTTTAAGAAGGCAATTGAGATCGACAAGGTCAAGATTTTTGCATGGCAGGGGGTTGTCCGTACGTACGAAAAACAAGGCATCAAGGACCATGTGGATTTACTCGATGCGTACAAAACAGTCGCCACACATTTTGAATTGTAATAATAAGACTCTACATTGAGAAATCATAGGTTTTTTATTCTGATTGTGGATTCTTCTTTTGTTTGTGTGTGTAGGAGTAACGATGTACAAAAGTACTTGGAATCTACGAAGAAGCTTATCACAAGTCTGATTGCACGAGAGGACAACCGTTCCGCCTTGAAAGTTCTCATTCGAATTGCCAAGTCCTACCCGTTGGACTTGGACATGAGTCACATGGTGGAGAGGATTCTTTCAAAAACGACATTCGACACAAGAAGTGAACCGGAAAATGGACTTTTCACCCAAGCACTGGGCAACATCGTTAACGAAACGAAAGGAGCTCGCCCATCTGAAGATATCTACAAACGCTACTTCACTCAGCTCAATCGTTGTGGGCTGTTTGACGACGTGGTGAATCAAGCCTTGAAGATCAGGGATAAGTGGAATACCTACAGTTCCCCAATGGAGTGGCTATGTCGTTACTATCTGGAGGAGAGGCTGGACTCTTCTGCACTACAACGAATAGGACCCTTTGACTCTCTCACCGATAGGCTGTTCAAGCTGTATCCTTCCAGTACCTACGGTCACTTTGCCAGGGGAAAGTTTCTTATCGAAGATGCTCGTAAAATGACTGAAGGATTCACCTTCATCTCTACTGGATTGGAGTCAAAGTTTCTTCTTGAGGCAGTCAAGCTGCTCATTCGAGGTAAATTGGACTTTGGAGACTTTGACGGGGCCCTTGAACTAGCACAGAATGCCCTGTTGAAGGGAATTGCAGCAGAGGAAAGAAATTTCAGAAGATATGTAACGGAAGCCTACATTTGGCTGGAAATCGAAAAAGCCGAAGAATTGCTAGAAAATCTGAAGACTGAAGAGGAAGACAAAGAATGGTTTCGACTGCAGTTACACCTACAGGTCAAAAAGTTGGATTTTGATGGTGTGAAGAAGTACCTTAAGAAAGCTGAAGATGTAAACATCCGTCATTGGCTAGTTGATTTCTGCCTGTTGTTGAACGACCTTCAAAATTTGCCTAATTCCCTCACCGCGTTGTCGCAGTCACTGACAAAACCTGACTGGTACCATGTGCAACTGGAAGCTGCTATCCTGCTCTTCAACCTGAAGGAATACAAGGCATCCGGTGATATTCTGACAAAGTTGACAACCGAAACCAGGGATCATCCAATCCCATGGAAATACCTCGCTAAATTGTACGGTCTCCAGGGCGATTCAGAGGTTGAAGGCAAATGTTACAAAAAGTCGTACAAACTTTGTGCTTCAGTTGATGTGGGAATTTTATTAAGTGATGCTTACTTTAACCTGGGGAAAGTTGAAGAGAATAAGGAACTTTTGACAAGTGCCACAAAAGAGTTTGGGAAGTCAAAGTCGAAATGGGCATGGTTGCGGTTAGGAATACTATACTTGGAGTGCGGGGAGGCCAATGAAGCCGTTGTGGCGCTTCAGGCCGCAATTAGAGCAGATATAATTGATAGGTGAGTGTGAGTACGTTAATGTTTAGCAAATTATAACCGACTGAGTTGGTTTTGTTTTACAGCAATGTGTGGGAGGCCTTAGCGGATGCATATTTTCTTCGTGGGTCATATTCGGCTGCTTTTAACTCTTATACAAGAG
>JAQIWU010001838.1:0-14469 GCA_034696445.1 Isotomiella minor
TATTCAATCTGGGAGTTTGTCACTCTATACATAAGGGGGAATAGCACTTCTTGGGGCTTTCTTGTTTAAAAGGCTGAGAAAGAGCAATTAGCTGAATACTGACTCAGCCTTGGAGAGCGTCTTTTCTGGAGCCATTTAATTCGGGTCAGACCAGAATCTGCTCTCAGTGTCCTTTTAAAATCAGTTTGTTCAACAACTAAAAAAAAAACTTCTTGCTGTAAAAAAGTCGTAAACTTTTTCCAGCCTTTGAAGTTAAGCTTTTGGACACATTCTAAGAATCGTGTCCTTGTTTGCCCAACGAAGGGGTAAGTTTCCAACAAATATATTAGTGCAGTGTAGTTCAGGGGGAGTGACTTTCCATAAATTTTACTTATCATTTTCTATTATTTGGATGTCCATAGCTCTTGGGGATTTCGTAAATACTGGGATCTCGTGAATACAAGGAGCTAGTGAGATCTTTTTGCGGCGAGGTCATTCCTGTCCCAAATAGCAGTCATACTTTGGGTCAATCTCTTGAAGGGTCCACCCTCTCAATCTTGTCCTTTTTCCTTTTGGCCTTGTTCCGACGGACGAGTGAGCTGTTAGGCATCATGGCTGTGAACGGAAGGTGTGGTTTTTGTTGCTATTTCTCACTGCTTTTCTAAATGTTTCTGCCTTTTTCTTGGATCTACAGACAGTAGTCCAAGACTCTATTTTCTTCCTTTTGGGGTCATTGCAGACAGCAAAACCTCCTCTTCAATTTAAGTTTCCTTTGGTCTTCTGGGTTGACAGAAAGTCATTCGGAAGCCAGAGAGTTGACAGCATTCTTTCACTGGCTCTGTCCATTCGGGGAATTTGACGGGCATCTTCTGTAGTCGAGGTAAAAGAAGCATGTGTCATATCCCTTAAAAGGGGTCACGCCGGTTTATTTTCCACTTCTTGGGAACTTAAAGTGAAAGGAGGCAGTCATCATAAAGCATTACTGAAAGAGAGAGAGAGAGTCAATCTGAGAGTACGGTTCATTCCATAAAAGGTAAATGCTTGCATCCGGCGACTGGGGCAAGTTGAGACTTCGTCAAATTTTCCATGAACCATTTTGATGGCCAACAATTGAGATTGTACATATTATTAGTCTTCCATCTAGGTAATTAATTCAGTGGATGGCATGTTTCTGTCCTACAGATTTATAGCTGAATCACACATCCAAAATATCGAAATTGTGCAAATCTTTGCAACATCAAGTCTTTCTTTATAATCCCCATCATTCTTGAAGAGAAGTCACTGGGAGGCCAAAGATTCTTCTCGCATTAGAAAAATTCATTCAGAAAGAGAATTTATACTTAACTAATCACGGAGAAATTTGTCACATTAAGAATTGAGTCAATCTCCAATCAATTAAGAGTCGAGTCAAGGTCCAATCAATCAAAGGTCAAATGTGAATGTGAGTTAAGAGTAACTTCGTCAATGTCATGATTTAAGTAAGTAAGGGATCTAATTAGGGAAAAATCTAAAATAAGTGTCTTAGGGTGAGTTTGTACCGTTTTGGGTTTTCATACTCACGGGGAAATATAATTATAGTTTTGGTTCTTTGTCCAATTATTCTTCGTTTTCTACGGACTTTGTGTAAATAAATTCCTAAGCATTTCCCACATGGAAATATACTGTAGTTGATTTTGAGATTTATTAAGGGCAATTGTCTTTTGATTCTCATTGCTACACGTTAACCACGCACTCTTATTCCACATTCCTGCGGTTTTTAGTTGGAGCGGTATGAGGAGAAAGTTTCAATTCAATTATTGCACACATACGTAGACACGTCAGATCAGAGACAGGAGCCTACTTTCTCCAAGTACTCCAAGGTGTATAAAAAGCTCCACAAGTGGCGACCCTGCCTTCCTTTTTTGAAGGTCACAGCGGTGACCCTTTTCGTTTTACATTTAAACAGTAGTAACTTAAACAAGAACCTGATTTCCTTTGTTGAAGTCGTCGCCACGCTTCACAAGTGGCGACCCTGCCTTTTCTTTTTTGAAGTCATCCTAAGGGTGACATTGTCAGTTATTAAATCTTGAATAAAGTCAGTCAAAAACAAACAAGAATCTGGTGTCTTTAGTGAGGTCAGATAGTAAGATCGACAGCAATAGAAAGGAATGATCCCATTGAATTGTGAAGAGGAAAAGTACTTTTTTGAAGAGTGTGTTTGTCACGAGTTCGATTGTTGTCTTGCCCAAGTTAGGATTTGTTTTCAATTCGAAACTTGCATGTGTGCATGTCACTTCTTTCCTCTCTTCTATGAGCACGATCCATATTGGTTCTATCAAAATTTTTAGTCGAAGGGAATAAGTGCGTATGATTAGAAGTACAAGTTAAACAATTCATTACCTAATAAAGAGCATTGAGTCAGAAACAAAGAAATCCCCAAAAGTCCTGTCACAATAAGTCCAGTTTTGTTTAGTCTTTTCAAAATTATTCAATTTAGGACAAAAATTTATGCTCAACAACAGTGGCACTTCATTAAAAACGGCAGATGTATAGAATCGAGGTTAGTGCGTTTTTTTATTTCGATGATGGTGCATTCACTTTCCACGTTTTTACTGCAGCAGGCTACGTCACATTTACTGTCTTTATTGATTTAGGGCGAATGAGTTGGCGATTGAGTTAGTCCCAAACTTTCAAAATCTCAATCTTTCAAAACCCTTCCAATTCAAATTGAGGGAAATCGACGCTAAGTCGAAAAAACCGTGCGTGATCTGATCACCAAAGATCACCAAAGATCACCAAATTTGAATTGTGATTTTGGTGGGAAATAGTTAAGTCGAAAAAACCACACAGTGTCTCAAGAGTTTCGCAACCAACTATTACATGTACAGTGTCTTACGAGTTTCTCAACACCACTATATGTTTTTTTTCTGCTCCCTTTTCTCACCCTACCTACCTAGGGGTGAATTTAAAGATTGCCTAGATTGATTTCCAGGAAATGTCGAGGGTAGAAAATTCCTTTTGGTGTCTCAAACGCGAAAAATAAATTTATCAGTTGAATTTTTTTTAAAAAAAAGCCACTTTAGTGTCAAAATAACATTCTAAAAACCAAAATTGTTTCCTTTACTTTTATAGTCAAAATTGTTGGCAAGCGAATGGGTGTCGCTGGGGTTCGGTGAAGGGGATCCCTCATGACAATTGCTTTGGTGAACTGGAGTCCTACTACTACTTTGCGGACTTTGTCTTCAAGCAATACGCAGCGTTAACAATTGAACCCACCTATCAATTCATCCATTACTTGGAAAAGCTGTACAAATCCGACTACCACTTCCGTGTTAGAGTGGCTCCTAACTGGGACAAGCTTGTTAAATTTGCAAAGACAATCCACGAATTGCGTTTATACCGATTTACTTTATCCGTACACAGATCGTAGTGCGATCAATAAACAAAATTGTCAATTACACCAATAATTGAACGAACCGAAAATAAAAAGCTTACAAAAAGAACCCAACAAATTGTCGTACAAAACCTCGTTAAAATCAAGCGCAGTAGCTTATTTTGTCTTTACAGGAATCTCACAGGTTTATCATTCTGAAAGCAACAACAACTACCAACGTTCCTTGAAAGTGGTACATTTGTTTAGAAGTATAAATAATTTGTTCCTTCAATCTAAAGTCAGAAGAGTAATACAAATAGCTTTCCCTTCATCTCCTTTTTTGCTTTTGTGTTGTCCTCACTGACCTATTCATTCAACTCAATTAAGTAGTCGTTCCCTTTTATTTATAGTTTTCCGACGCCGGAACAATACTTCTTATCCGTGAGACGGCCCTTTACAAAAGGTTACTTCAGTCTCTGCATTTCATCAGTTTTTCCTGAGCTATTGCAAACTGACGAGTTCGAGGCCATATTAGGATTTTTGTTGGAAGTGTGGCAGAAGGAACGTACGTTAATGCGTAATGTAATTCTGACCCCAGGTCTTTTGAAAGATGTGATTTTCTACACTCGTTTTGGTAAATTGTATGACAAAGAAAACAAAGGTCCACTAAACGTGTAAAACAAGTTGTTCCTTTCCGAATAAACCACAGAGTCTCATTGTTCAGTAAAGTGGCATAAATTCATTATTCACTCAGAGAACCAGCATAGCACAAGTCAATACGGTATTAATTATACTATATAAAAAAAAAAAAACAGCATTTTTCATCAGTCCAGCTTATATGACAGATAAGCATTAAAATTAAGACATTAGTCTCATCGAACACCTCAAGTAAAAGAACTGCTCTAATTAATATTTCAGAATCCCGAATTACTGCACATATCTTGGAGGGTTAGAGAATTATCTCTCGATTTGCGTGGAAGCGGCCCTGAATGTTGGACCATTAGACGAGGAGCGTTTGAAAGTAACGCAGCATTTGCAAGACCTCATTGGCAAGTTTGATCCTCTAGATAGGTATCTTCTCTTGCAAAACGCGGATTTGCTTGTCAAACTAATTAAAAATCTTCATCTGTTAGTGAAGGCAGAGAATCCTTTGTTTGAAATTACGATCAGTCCCAAAGATTTGTGGTAATTGATTCAATCAGATCAATCAATAACGAATAAAAACAGTGCTTCATAGGCATTTGTCTTGAACAAAAAAAGCATTTAGCATTTTGCATATCAGACCATCCAATACAACGTAGACATACAATTCTCAAATAGTGGTAATACATAATGACCCGATCAACTAGAACCATTAATCGCTCGCGAACCCAGGGCTCATCCTCCATGGTAGGAAATTCAGGGAGGTCACAGGACGGATCACCCCCGCCCGGCGGAGTTGGGGATAATGCTCCAAATAATCTTGATGTGGTCATTCAGGGGGTGATTGATGCGGGTGACCCGGATCTAAGATACCCTCCGGTTCATGTCAGACCCCATCCGATTCTGAAGCCAACAACGACCCATTCGGATTTGGTATTCCGCAATCTCAAAATGATCGTTCTCGAGGACATGAATCGCCACAAGACCTTCTTTTGCGTTCGGGTGTGAATCAGGCCAATGTAGTCCAACCAGTGGTAGAGTCAGGTGCATCAGGGGTTGCGGCAAATTCTATTCAACAAAGGGAAATAAACAATCTAGCTTCTGGTAGTCAGGGCCAAATGGCTCAAAATAGGGGTCCTTCTATCCCGCCAGCAGCTATAAATTTGGACGGAGGGAATTCTTCTATGACGAGATAGGAGCACTTGAGGATAGATTTGCTCGGTTGATGGAAAATCAACAGGAAGCAATGATGGATATGAGAAGGGAAATAATGCAACACCAACGTATGATAGCAACGGGCTTAGCCCAAACCCAAGAACAGGTAGTGAGAGTTCAACGCTTTCAAAATAGAGCAGGTCAGCATCAAGGTAGAAACGACATGCCACCTGCGGCACTTCCGCAAAACATTGTGGCCCAGGCAGCAGCCCCCCTTGTAAGAGATGATGAGGATGAGGAGAATCCTGTCTTCTTTGCTCGTCCTCGAGCTCAACGCGTTATCAATAATCAACCTGAACTTCAGTTTCCACTGGCTCGTCCGATTCCTCAGAGAGCTCAGCATAACCCGACATTCCATTTAAAATCCGCTGAAATACCAAAATACAAAGGCCCGGAAGATAAGCAAACTCCTTTTGACTTTCTCATTGAGCTAGACAAATACAAGGCCATATCTAGAAGTACGGATGATTTCATAATTAATGAGATTGTTCCACTTGCACTTCAGGGTCAGGCTTATGAGTGGTATCGGTTTGCTTTAACTTATCATCCATTCGATACTTACGAGGATTTCAAAAACAGGTTCCGTAAAGAATTTCAAGCTCAGGGGTATCTTACTAACTTGAGGAGAGAACTTGAGGAAAGGACGCAAGGCCCAACGGAACCTTTGACTCATTACATAAGGGTAATTGTCGACTATTATCGTCGGCTTGGTTTGGATCCAACTGAGGCTGAGTTAGTAACTCGCATAAAAAGACAGGCGCATCCAGAATATCTGACAACAATGAGGGGTAGGCCAACCAATACTTTAATTGAACTTATGGACGCGGCTAAAGAAGCACAAGAGGTCATAAATTCTTATCGCACTTATCGCCCTCCACCCACTGCTCCGGGTGTGGAACCTTCTCTTCGTTGGCAACCCCCAGCAGACAGTGCCTTTGCAAATAGATATGACAAATCAAACTTTGTAGCAATTTCCGATCGGTCCAATGCGTACCTTCATCCTATGGGAATTGATCCATACAATTATTACCACGCTGAGAAGCAACCCTATCCGTCATTTCGGCGGCAGGTCTCGTTTTCGGACACACCCACCACAACTTCAGTATCAACTCCTGTAACATCTACAACGGCAACTCCTTCACAAGCACAACCGCCACAATCGAATCAGTTTAGAGAATCAAATAACGGAAATAGATCCGCATTCGGCTTTGGTCCTCGACCGGTTTCTCCAGGGGGTAATTCGAGTTCATACGTTCGTCCATCAACACCAACAACTCCTCCACCTGTACGATCACCTCGAGGAGCATGCTATAGATGCGGTTCAATGGAGCACAGGGTTGCGACTTGTCCAGTCCCTGAGAGATCATCTGCTTCGGGAAACTCGCCAGCCCCGAGTCCCAGGCGGTGACTCGGGAATCTGTCTTAAAAATTGATGAAATTCTGAGCCTGAACTTCGTGTCCCAATTCGACCACGATCCTTCTGATCCCATTTTGTCAGTCACAATCTATGATAACACAATTCCGGCATTCTTAGACACGGGTTCAAAAATTAACATTGGCGGCTCCAGAATTTTAGAAATTGCATTAGCAAACAAAATTAAAATCATTAAGGTCTACAAAATTTTAAAATTTCTGAAAGGAATTCACGTAGTAACAACAGCATGTACACTTCCAATTAAATATGACAAAGCTTGTCATGAAATTTTCATTTACATCATTCCTGATTCGATCCCGAATCTCCTTCTGGGTCGTCAGTTTCTAAACACTAGTAAGATAGGTCTTTTCATAGGGCAAGGCGGTTGGTTGCACGGGCCTACGTCGCTAGAGATTATTCCGTTCGACAAAATTAGGCCAGACCTGTCAAATGTAGATAATTCAAATTTCATTTACTTTTCAAACGACCTGAATCGCATTTTTTCAAATTTTTGTCAATTTGCATTAAACTTTAAATTTGTTCCGGATCTCTTCACGCGTGTCAATGTACCTGTGCAGCAGACTTCTATACCTCAAATTACTGAGTCACAGTGTGACGATGATGGCGAATGTGCCAAAACAAAAATGTCTGATCTGCTAAACATGACACCTGAAGCGGTTCTGGCGAATTGGGATTATAGCGATTACGACGATTTAGAGGATTTTAAACAAACTCAGGATCCCGTTCCAGTTTTGCCTATCTCTGATTTGTTTAGTGCCCCCACGTATCTAACAGAACCACAGAGAAATCAATTAGCGGAAACATTAGTTCCTTTCAATTCAATGTTTACGAAAAGACCAGGCCTTTGTAAACTATTCCAACATCGTATTCTCACGGGTGATGCACAACCAGTAGTAGCTAGAATGCGACCAATGGCGTTCGGAAAAAGAAAAATCTTTGATGAAGCATTTGATGAATTATTAGCCTACGGCGTAATCGAGCCAGCAGTAAATTGTCCTTGGTCATCATTTGCATTCTGCGTCCCTAAGCCAGACGGTGGTGTCCGCTTTGTGGTTCAGTACAAACCTTTAAACGCAATTACAATTAATGACAAATACCCGGTGCCTAGTATGGAGTCAATGCTGGCATTTTTGGGTAATTTTAAGTACGTTAGCGTCTTTGATCTCAGTAAAGGATTTCATCAAATTGAGGTAGCCTTAGAGGACCGCCAGAAGACTAGTTTCGTGTCACATCGAGGTCACTATCAATTCATTCGCTTACCGATGGGGTTGTCTGGTGCTCCAGCATCATTCCAACGTCTTGTCGACGCGGTCTTAGGCGAATATAAATGGAAAATTTGCTGCGGATATTTTGACGACGTTGTCATTTTCAGTAATTCATTCGAGGATCATCTATCCCATATAAAATTGGTTCTAACGAGACTTCTAGAAAATGGTCTTACGATTAATCCGAAGAAAATCCAGTTGTGTCTCACACGCTTTAAGTTCTTAGGGTTTCTCTTAGAGGATGGTAAATGCTATCCTCTTCCGGAAAAAGTTGATAAAATTAAGAATTATCCTCCGCTTAAAACACCTAGATGCGTTAGGAAATTTATGGGGCTTTGCAATTTTTATTCCCGATTTATCCCTAACATGAGAATTATGGCGGCCCCATTATTTAAATTATTACTGAAGGAAAAACCATTTGAATGGACAGAAGGGTGTCAAACCGCTTTTGATCTTCTTCGAAATTCCATTTCAAAACTATCAAACGTTCACCTGCCCGACTTAAATCGCCCATTTATAATTTCAACGGATGGTTCCAAGGTTGGACTTGGAGCTGTCGCGTCTCAGGATTTTGATGGAGTGAGATATCCAATTTATTGGGCGTCGCGAAAAACAACAGACGTAGAAAAGAATTTTAGTTCTCCTGAGTTAGAAATTTTAGCAGTTATTTGGGCAATTGATGAGAAATTTACAGGGTACATTGAGTATACTGAATTCATCCTAGAAACGGATCATTTAGCTATTAAATGGATTCAAAATATGAAAGAGCCGCAAGGTCGTTTAGGTCGCTGGTACTTACGCCTTCAAGGTTATAAATTCAGCGTTAGGCATAGACCAGGGGATAGCCCAGTAATGAGAGTCCCAGACGCCTTAAGTAGGCTTTACGAAGTAAATTATGTTGACATAGACAGCTCGTTCTGTAGGTCATTAATTATCCAAAACCAGGAGAAAGACGAGAAGATTAGTCAAATTAAAGATTACCATCTGGGAACTCTCAAGTCTAATGACGCGAATTTGTTAGAACGACTTCGCATAGTTGCCGACAGGATCTATGTAACAGAAGATAGCATGCTCATGCGTTATGTAGGCCCAAAAGGGAAACCTTGGGAAGAAGAAAGCACGTATTGGCGCATATGGATACCAGAATCTTTGACTCAAAAATGTATTGCATTATTCCACGAAAGTCTTCAAGCTGGTCATCTTGGTATTAGGAAAACTTACTTCCGCTTAGAGGAACGCTTTTATTGGTTTACAATGAGGAAAGATGTTACAAATTTTGTGCGTGCGTGCGTAAAATGTCAGTTAGTGAAACCACATCCTCATCCTGTGGCGGTAGGGACATCTTTTGTTCCTCAAGCGCCTTGGGAACTCATTTTCACTGACTTGATGGGTCCATACCCACGTACTCCACGCAATCACACGCATCTTTTGGTCATTGTTGACGGTTTCTCTAAGTTCGTTGAGTTGTTTCCTTTACTGAAACCGACAGCGGAGAAAGTTACTAAATGCTTTTGGAAAGTAATGTCAAGAACTGGCACATTTGAAACTGTAGTAACTGACAATGGATCTCAATTCATTGCATCCCATTATATGGACTTTTGTAAAGCACTGGGTATTAAGACCTTTCATATCAGTGCTTATCATGCTCAAGCAAATACGACTGAGCGATATAATCAAACCGTCAAAAACATGATTATTTCTTTCATTGAGCGCTGCTCTGATTGGGATCTTCATCTTGATGACTTGGCATTTGCGTTACGCTCTGCACGTAACGACACAACTAAATTCACACCATCATTTCTGGCAACCGGAAGAGAAATGAGGGTACCTTACGATAATTTACTGGGTATTGATAGTGAAAAACGTGAAATCAAAGAGTTAAAAAGTCGAATGGAACTTATACATGACATTGCACGAGAAAATATTCTTCACTCACAAGACCTTTACATGAAAAGTTACAATAAAAAAGCTTCGACCAAAAGCTTCGAGGTTGGTGACAAAGTTCTTTATAAGACTCACTTTCTCTCAAACGCATCTAAGGGTTTCTCTGCGTCATTAGCTCCGAAATGGGAAGGACCGTATTCGATCACAGAAAAGCTCTCACTCTCTGTTTATAAGATAATGCATGATGAATCAAAACAGGTTGTAAACAAGGTACATACTAACGATTTGCGTACTTTTGTCTTACAGTCAAAGTAATATGAAACAAAGCCTCCGGGACCAAGCCCTGTCTCAACTTAGCGCACCAAAGAAAAAGCGTCTTCTTCATTTTGAGGGCTTAGACAAACCGTACCAACAGCGTTTAGATGATGCAAAATTAGTCTCGAAGCACTGCATATTTAATAATTTAGCTGATGCTAGTGTATACTCTGTCGAACCTCACTGTAGCATCTGCCCTAATTGTGATGTAAATTGTAAATTTTGCCTCCGAGATCAAATCACCAGACAGTGTACCGTTCCTTCCAAAATTGACACTAAAAATGATCCTTTTGAGCCAAATCAGTACTTTGTAACGAGGAACTTTTATGACCCAAAGAACAAGGAGTTTTTATTTCCCTACATAAATCACGCAGGCACAGCTTCAAAATAGATCCGAGCGTTAAGTACGATTGTTCAGGCAAATTTTTTCATAACAAACAACCTTATCTTAGAAAATGGAAGGAAGATCTTGGCAAGGAGGCAACACTAAAAGAGATAAAGGACAGAAATTGTATATATCCGTCAGGCCCACTAAAATTTGTAGGTAGTTTCGACATAGCAGACAGTGAATTTGCCATGCATAATATTGAGGTTAGTTTTCGTGAAAAGAAACACGGCACTAGGCCATCGCAAGATTTAGTTCCCTCCAATAAACTTCGTTCCATAGACACTTCTGAGGTTGGTCACCTGAAGTATCAAAACGGGAAATTAGAAAGTAAAGTAACCTATTTGAAAAAGAAAATTGCGGAGATTACTGAATCAAACGCAAAGGAAATAGCGAAACTTAAGCAGAAGAAAGATTTCAATTTAGATCAAACTTCTATCTCAGTTTCAACCGGTCAGGCTAAGATAGTCTCTAACGTCTACATTGAACCACGGCCATTACCAGGTTCAAAAGAATACAGAAAGTTAGCTAAAAAGGAAAAGATTGAAGAGGACTTGAGAATTCCTCAGGCTAAACTTCAGCATAAACTTAGACAAGCTCAGCTACAGGAAAAGAAAGTAAAATCTGTAAAGGAATTAGAAGTAAAAAAGCTTTTTAGTCCCAGGAAAAGGATCGAAAAAGTCGACAAGAAGAAGATAAACGAGAAAATTATTCATGAAGTAGGACCAAGTCCAAGTAAGAATAATAGGCCAGACTTACCTGTAGGGTATCGTAACAAGAAAGCTGATGACGGGTCACGTAAACGTAGGGAGCAGGTCGTTTTCCCCAGATTCGCAAAAATCACGTGCATCAAGGAGCTAGGTGACGAGGCATGTTCAGAACCCAATACAAATGCAAATGTTAGGAGGCTTAGAAAGAAAAGGAAAGTTGATACAGTGACCCAGCCTCCTTCTGAGGAAGATGATATCGAGTTTATAGGCAATTTCAATGAGGAGGGTGAGCTAATTTCTGACATTACAGCCGTTTCTAAAGTGACAAAAGAATCGAGCTCGGTCACGAGTTCGTCTATATCAAATAAGGTAGTCAGTGCTGATCGTCCACTAACACCTACACCAACGGTTGATTCGATCTCAGTGGTAAATAATGTGAGTTCGTCTAAAGTGGAATCGGTTGATACAGTTACGGTGAAAGATTCTGATCCAATGATTTTGGCTAGAAGGCAGATAGAAAAAATGATTGCCAATTATAGTAGTCAAGAACCTACGAGTCCCTCGTGTCTATCCGATCAAACTACTAGTAACATTAGCGAATTAATTAATGACGTAAATATGGACCAAATCACGGAAGATATTATAACGGACAAAACCATTTTCGATAAACTTTTTGATGGAGTTTCAACTCCTAGGTTAGAACCAGAAGATATAGACCTCTACGATATTGATTTGGATTTGGATCAGTCATCTCTTCCTTTGAATTTGAATTTCTTTCCGGACTAGATTTTTGTCAGTTAGACTAGTGTGAACGTAACGCTATTGTGATGTATTGATTGTTCAGAAACTTTGAATAAAAAGAAGGGAACTTTGATATTTTCTATCAAAATAAACTTTATTAATTTAGACTTGATGTTATAAGTGTGAACTCTCTTAACGCTGGCAACCGACTCTCTTCTTCTATTCTTTTTACACACATATATGTCTCGCTTCTCTTGAGCTTATACATGGAGTCTTATTGTAGAACAAGTTTTATAAAGATATCAGGTTGATACATAGTCAAATAGAATTATTGGGGTTCAGACACAGTTATTATTAGTTAGGTACATTTATGCTTCATTCACTTTATTATACACACATACTAAAAACACGTAGGATAACTTTTATGCCTTGTGTGTGTTTCTGCTGAATTCGTCTAAGTGTTAAGAATTATCACTTTATCATTAGTTATCAATTGTCTTATGAATTCCCTTTATTTAAGTAGTCAGTATTTAATTGTTCAACTTCCATCTACGATTTAAGTTCTAATAACGTAAAGTAATCGGAGTATCTAGTTACTTTAATTTATTCTAATAATTAAGTCGTATAATTTAAACAAAACGTATTAATCTTTGGGGTTAATAAAATTAATCTTGCCTTACTCATTAAAATCAAAATCACTCAATTGTATTGTTTATTTGTTTCATGTGATGCAGTTCTTCTGAAATCATGCATCCCGAACCTACTGACTATTGTGAACGTCGTAGACTTGCATTAAAGAAATACGGAAGAGTCTCCATAACACCACAGCGCATCGATCAAAATTTCCTGGAATTCCGGCGAACCATCAATAATTTTGACTACGCATCTGTGTCCCATAACCCATTCCATTCCGACATTACCAACTGGATTCCCTCTTCCAAAATGCTTAATCCCGCACGGCGATCCCCTTCAAACACCGTTACTTGGACTAAAACAAACGATGAGCTGTCTCAAATGGCATTAGAATTAGAATTTGAAAACGTTATTGCATTAGATTTTGAATCTGGCATTGATGCATCATACTTGGGAATGTTTTGTTTATGGCAAATCTCTACCTTCGAAACTAATTTCTTGATTGACGTAGTAAAACTTTATCCATTCATTAATCAGCACTTAGCAGAGATAATGGCTAGTAAGGAAACTTTGAAAATAGTGTTTGACGCACAGGACATCTGCAATTTACAACGGGACTATCGAATCTTTACGCAAGCTGTAATAGACGTAAAGGAGGTGTTCCTTTTCTTAAATCCGGGATTGTCTTCTATTAGTTTCCAGAATTTTGTGAAAGCACAATTAGGCGTGGACATTTCAAAGGTCCCTCAAGTAGCTGATTGGAGGATAAGACCGTTACATGAGGAAATGGAAGAGTATGCCGTAAACAACACCAAGCTTTTGTTGAAATGCTGGGTTCACTTAGTAGATAACCAAGACTTATCTAAATGTACCTTTGAGCTGTCAAAGGAAGCTATGAAAAAAGTTTATAAACCTCCTAAGCGTAATCCTGTCGTATTGTGGAATAAGTCAATTGCTAAATTACCCGAATCTTGTCAGAAAATATTTCGTGTAAAGTCGCAGGAAATACTTTATATTAAATTACACAAGGCACGTGAAGAATTCTGTAAAAACATAGATGTTGATATGTTCAAATTTCTTCCTAATGATAGTTTGGCATTTGTCACGAGAGCTATGCCAAGAACTTTGTCTAATTTAAGATCGTTATATTACGGGTTTCACAAAATACCTGTTCGTTTTCAAAGCGAGTTACTCGAACTCATTCGTTCACATGCTAAAGATTGGGAACTAAAGAAGGATTCTACCAGTTATCTATTAGACGATGGTATGGAAATTGAAGTACAGGCGAATGACAAAAATAAAGTTTCTATTGAAGAAAATTGGGAAACTGAGGAGCAAATGGAAATTGACACTCACTCTGAAATGCGTCAAAAAGATTCTGAAATAAAAAGTACACCCGAGGTACCGTTAGCAAAAGAGGTAGTGAAAGCATCGCAGGAAACTTCAGATAATCCAATGGAGATAGATGTATCACTTTCGCCATGGAACGATAAGCCCAGAATAGGCAAATCACGTAGAAACTTTTTGAAACGCATAGCATTGAAGAATAATAGGATTCGTAAAAATGCGGAGAGAATTCATAACGGTTTGCAACCTGTTTATTATTATAAAAATAGGGGCATCAAACATCGGCTAAAGCAACAAAATTATAGGAAGTAACCAACAGTTCTTCGGCGATGTAGATCTAATACCGTACAAATCGCGCATCTGACTCCCATTCTGAGGCTGCGTGAGTGTGAAGTCCAACTTCACCCAACCATCCATTTGTCTCATTCATCCTTTCACATTTTTCTGTCACTGCACATTGACCTTAATCATATTTATACAAATAATTATTTGGTTGGAAATGAATGAAAGCTGATGGATAAATCCATGCAGCTGCAGGAAGTTAAAAGAGATAAGGGAGCGAGCGA